>ML404434.1:1244-16718 GCA_005239525.1 Nicotiana knightiana | reverse complement strand
CTATAGCCCGGTGCACTCCTCCTCGCCTCTTGAGCGTATTTTCGATGTATTTGCATCTATTTAGCTCGGTTTCCATCTCCAATTCACCTACACATGAAATAGACTCTTTTATGCACATAAAAAGTGTATTTTTATCATTAACACACATAAAATGTAGGGCATATAGCATGTTAAACCATGAATTCTAGCCTCGCATCAATGCCCAACAATACCGCTAGGCAAGCCAACAGTGAACTAACTGTGTGATTATTTCTTTTAACAATTTAGAAATGATTGATTTTTAGTTATTGGATAAATAGGAAGTGAAAAATTAAATAACATGAGAAATAGACAACTTTTAAAACACATGAGATGAAGTAAATAATCAAAAATCACCAAGTGTCTACTAGCATAATCTCCAAGACCTGGTGTCACAAGTGTATGGGCTACTAGTAGAATATACAAAAAATACTATACTATTGTATGAAGGGAAATAGACAAAAAGAAAAAGAAAAAGAAAAAGAAAGACTTCGGGAGGTGTAGAGCGGGCTCAGAAGGCAGCTCACCTCAAGGTCTCGTGGGATCAAGGATGCGCGCTGGACTGATAACCAGATGCACCTGCCTCAGATCCTACATGATTAGTGCAGAAGTGTAGCGTGAGTACATAAACAACATATACCTAGTAAGTATCTAGTCTAATCTCAAAGAAGTAGTGACGAGGGGTTGACTTCGACTGTTACTATGGGATGATAATATAATATGAAATTTTAATTAAGCATGGGCTACATAAATGAAGCTGAAAACTCAATAACGAGAAATAGATAAATAGCTCTTTCACTAATAGTTCATCCCAAACCAGTTTCCATCATAGTCAATGAAACAATATCAAGTATAATTGGGCTCCAAGTATTATTATGCATGAATTATGTCAAGGTCGTTGATCTCGTCCAATTTCACTCCTCTATTTGAGGATATGAAAACGGTCGATGCAATAATAATACCTAACAAGAGTCAGGATCGAATTCCGCAGGGAGTTATGTGAATGGGTGTTAGTAGTATATATCTTAGTGCGTGAGTTTGTATATCTTGATTTGCACTATTGAAATATTTGGTTTTGTTTGGAAATCTAAGTTAGACTACAATTGTGATTTAAAGAATGAAACTTGGAAATTGTTTTTGGTTATTTTTCAAATGATAAAAAGGCCTAGGGCTATGACCTTCACCTAGGTGTTTTCCTAACGGGTTGTAAATTTTAAAGCTTGTTTTATTGGTCGGGGTGTATTATAGCTATCAATATTCAAGTACCCACTCACTACCTCTCGCTCAGAGAGTGACTTTCCCCAATTTGGCTTTCTCAAGTCCAAATAGGTATTGAACAAAAAAGTTGATATTAAGCTCAAGTCAGATTTTACTATCTCTAGGTTCAACCCTTTAATTGTACTTATCAATCTCTCGATTAACCCAATTTCTTGCTAGCCAAGTTTTCCTAGACTAAGCCTCTCTTTCTCAATTAGAGACCAACTCAAATAGGCATGAAATAATGTTTGTAACCATTAATTCTTCAAATAAAAGCAAGAACAAGGCTAGATAATCAACACCCAACCATAAACAAGCAATAAATCAAACACCCATTAAGTTTATACACTAGTGTTGGGTCACAACCCTAGTGAAAATCTAGCTACTCATGCTTAAATTGGAAGAAAAAGAAGAAGAAGTGATAATTAAACCTTATGAATAATTAAAATGATGAAATCAATATTCAAAAAGCTCAAAATAGGAAAAACTACTAAAAAGAGCAAAAGAAAACGTCTAGAGTGGCTGCTAATGTCAAAAGTTAACCTAAAAAAGTGAAACTCTTCTATTTACACAGTGCTAGAATTTTCAGGCAAAAATGTCCTTTTGGAGGTTTTGCGGCGGCATATTCCATGTGTAGTTCGCACTTTGCTTCAGCTTGACAGGATTGGAAACCTGCAATCGCATAATTCTAAACTGCGGCCACACTTCTCTCTCTCTGCGGACAACACAAATATGTCTGCGGTCTCACCTTGCACTTTTGCGGTCCGCACAAATGTGGTTGCAGTCGCATAGTTGTTCTTCTGCGGCCGCAAAATAATTGTGTGCTCCGCACTCTTGTTGATCTTGAGATGCAGGTTCTCAGAACTTTGTCTTTTACCCAGTTTCTGCGGCTGCACAATTTCATGTGCAGCCCGCATCTTGCAACCTTCTATGATGGAATTGCTTTATGATTTGCGGCCGTAGATGGTATTCTGCAGTCCGCACTTTGAGCTTTTGTGCTATTTTTTTGTTTAAGTTCAGTTACTCCTTCTTGAAGTGGATTTCATCTTGAGAGGTCATCTTCTAATATTCCTGCAATTATGCATATTTTATCAATTTTCGGGAACATAATTAAGCGCTTTGGACTAAAACAAAAGCTAAAAGATGCTAATAAGTAGTCAAAATCCCCACTTATCAACTTTCCCAAACTTAAGCTTTTGCTTGTCGTCAAGCAAATAAAGTAGTTCCCACCTTCATAAGTTAAGAGACATTCCAACTAATCAAAGGTGAATCAATCACACATCAAATGAGACCAACAATTATCCACGACACTTATGTTTATCAACACGGTAACAATTTAAACTTTTTAGCAGAAATAGTTATAATGTGACACTTGAGGAAAATGGAGAGTAAAGGAGTAGGAGGAAAAAAAATAGCTCGCTCTTTCATGTAGGTCATTGTGGATCCCAATCTCGCACTCAATTCAAAGATTTATGAAAGGCTCACTCATCTCTCTCAAAAGAATGTCGCAAGTACGGCTTTAAGTACCATAGGCTTGCCTCTCATGTAAATCACCACTAATGTAAGCTTACTCACCTTGAAATCAAGTAGGGCTTTTTCGGAATGCAATGATGGATTTTAGAATAAGGATGGATAAGCTATGATAGAACAACTTCATCTTTCCTTAAGCACTCCATTTTCTTTTATCGGCTCATGCTTTTGCCAACTCCTTGAGAAATTTTCTTTTCTTTAGGGGAACCAGAGAGACTTAACATCACTTTTCTTGGTCATGATATTCATCTTCCCCTTCTTTTCTTTTTCCATGCTTTATATCATTACTTTTCTTTGAATCCCTTCAACTTTTCAACTTATTCACCTTCTTTTTGCATTTTTCTTTTTGTTCTTTCTTTTTCTTGCCTTTCCTTCTCTTCATTTATTTTTTTCTTTTGCCTTGATACCTTTTTCAAACTCCTCGTCTCTCCCTAAAACTTACATTTTTAGCCATTCACAAGAGTGTTAAGGAAAGCTCGGGTGCCAAGAGAGGGTCACAACAAAACGGGTAAATATTTATAGCATAGTGATTAAATGAGAAGGGTTTTAGGATCAATTGGGTTGAATAGGGATAAAAACTTTGGTGGGACATGGAAAATTTCAAACGGGTCAAGGAGAGCCTACAATCACTTCTCAAGCCAAGCAAAACTTAAAATTTCGCCTAGAAACACATTCGAGGCAAGTTCTAGACCATTTGCACGGGTACTTGGACTTGCAACAAAATCATCTCACCTCTCACGCAGTGGGATTTTTAGAGAGGATAGATTGGAGGGACCACAATGACCATATTCAAGATTGAAAATCACTATGGTTCGACTAAACCACTCGATGATTGCCTAAGTCTACACAAGAGTCACAAGGTCACTATCTAGAGCTATTTGTTTCCAAAAACCTTGTTATTAACCATAAGCACGTAGTTAAGTTTGTTGGTACCAAGTGAAGCATGTTTGACCTAAACACCAAAAATAAACTCAATCCCTTAAGCTTATGAAGGTTGTCACGTCATCCATCGTTGGGAAGAATCACCCGGCTCACACAAAAATTACCTTTGGAAAGAACCATGGTATTAAGAAAATCAAAGGCTTATTGTTCACTAAAACATAAAAAGAAGCTACAAAATTAAAAATAAGCTACTAGATTAAACATAGACTAATAAGAAATAAAAATAAAGAAGCTAAAAAGAAAACAACTGAAAGCATAACAAATATACATAATGAGAGAGGAAAAGAGAAAATATATACATCAAGAGAGAACAGAGAGAATATATATACAGAATAAAGAGAAATTAGAAAATCTGTCAGTTACTACAAACCAAATGTCTAAAAGTCATCCAAATAGAAAATAAACTCCACCTCCTCGAATAAAAATAAGCGTTGTCCCTATTGCTTAAAAAAATAAGAATAAAGAAGGATAAGAGTGAAAAAGACTCCCTATGTGGTCTTGGACATCTTTGTGTCCATAGCAGCATCACCGCCCTCAGTCTCCTCTAACTGGATCTCATCATCATCTACTCTGGGAGTAATTGGGTTGGTGAACATCTGGCGTATTGCCTCAGTAGTGTCGACAGCCAGGTCTGGCTCCTCAGACTGGACAGTTGGTGCCAATGCAGCTGATGGTTCTGGTGGATCTGCTGGTTCTGGTGTATCTGATCCTATGAGCATATCGAATGGAAGATCACCAGCTGCTGCTATCTTGGCCACCTTTCCTCAACCTGTCAACTGATTTCTTAGACGCCTGGGATTTCCTTATTTTCTTTACTTGCTTCCTCAGCTCCTCAATCACTGCTCTATGTGCTACCAAGGTGTTCATGATGGTGGTTTGGTTTTCCAAGATCTTCTTCAATGTATCCTCCACTGTAAGAGGAATCTGGTGTGCCAGAGTGGATAACTGTGCTACAACAACACTGGATATGTCAGACAGCTTTGCAGTGGCTGTCTGCATCCAGTTGTTGAGCCTCGCCAGTGTTTGGAAGACTCGTAGCACATATAGTGGATGAGTGGGCATGGGCACAGGCTTCAAAGCCGATATGGAAGGAACTGATACTGAAGGACCTGAAGAAGGAGGTGGAGGCATAGCTGCTGCACCATCAGAAGGATCAACTGAAGTAGATGGCATGTCAACTGTCTTAGCAGCTACCCCGACGAGCGTATCAGAATGACCTGAAGTAGTAGAGGGTTGGCCCTTTTCTTTGGGGTTCCACCACCCATCAAAGAATACCATGAGAAGGGCTTCTTCGCCCGCACCTTGGTATCAAAATCCCCTAGCTCCATACCCACTCCGTAAGGTACTCAGTGATAGTGTTGGGATATGGGTAGGAGGTGTCAACTTTCCTGGCGACCACAAACATGTTGGCCGACATCACGTCACCCACATTGATTGGGTACCCAACCATGATAGATTCGACTAGCACTGCCCGTTGAATTGGAAGATTTGTTTCATTTTGGCACGGGTCTAGTCTGCTACACACGGATGTCTTCCATCCCTTTGTCTCAGAATTTAGGGTGTTCCGCTGAATGAGAACCCCTACTGTGATTCATGCTGTAGGCAACCCTAGACCTGCAAGAATCTCAGCTAACCATGGTCGAACTGCATCTCCCAATGTTAACACAGTCTCCACATCCTCTAACCTTAAATACGCATTCAGGGTGGTCTGATCAAATCTCATCTTTAGATTTCTCACTTTTGTTACCTTGGTCCCTTACTTTATATGCGCCAGGTTGACATAAAATTCTCGGACTAGGTATTCCTTGGAATCTACCACACTTAGGGTGAACCACATCCACCCCTTCCACTTCTGAAACTATCTCAACACTGCCGGGTTGTATTTGTCAAGGTCCTTTATCATGAACTGACGCTCAAGAGTGAGAAATCTCACTGGCCATCACTCTCAGAAGCTTGTGAAAGCAGCCAGACTAACAAACCTATCTTCCCAATTTTTTTTCTTCTTCGACCTCTCCAAGCCGACAACTCTAGCATCACCCCCTCGACCATCATTCGGGATATCATCAACATCTACTATAGTAGTAGGTGCGTTATGGGACTGTGTGGATGAGGGCTCCGAAGCCTGACTGTCACCTTCTGAACCCCCGAACGTGCTCTCGGAGGAGGTAGGCTCGTCTCTAAGTTGGTATCTTCCCTGAGGCTGTTGTGGTTGTGACTGCACATCAGGTTGCTCTTGCACTGAGTCGCCCTCCGAAGCTTCACTAGGCGGGGCATATGAACTAGATTCGGAGGGATTAGGCTGTCTTCCTCGTCCTGCTGTGGCTTTCTTACTGATTACTCCTTGGAGGGCGAGGGTTAAAATGCTTTTGCCTCTGCCTCTGGAAGGTTCACCCCTCCCATTTGATGTATGTTAAGCAGGGATTTTGACCTCTTATTTGCTCTCTTTTACTTGTGTTTTAGCTAAAAAATGCTTAAAGGTATTCCAAAAAACTAATGAAATGTGTTTTCTTACAGGAATGTTTCAATATGAGCCAAAGGAATCAAAAGCAACTCATAAAGGAGTCAAAAGTGAACAAGAACCAAAACAAGGCAAAAAGACCAACTGTACGGACCACATAATTCTAGTTCGGCCGCAAAAGAGAGGTTCAGAGACTTTGAAGTTTGAGCAAGTAAAGATGTGCGGATCGCACAAATATTCTGCAGCTGCAGAAGTCTTTGTGCAGCCACACTTACTATTATGCGGACCGTAGAAGTGAAAAATCAGAGAGCTGGGTTCAAGTCCAAAGTCAGGGAGTATGGACCGCATCATTTTTTATGAGGCTGCATAATCAAGAGCGCGACCTCACTCAAAATTGTGCGGTCCGTAGAAGTCCAGCAAAAGCCAGAGCTCAAGTTCAAGGAATGCAGACTGCACTATAATTGTGCGGCCACAGAAGCAAGAGTGCGGCCGCACTCAAAATTATGCGGTCCGCACAACCTTCGCATGGACATTTTTGTCAAATATTGTTAGCTTAGTATAAATAGGACTTTTTGTCATTTTTAGGTTAAGTTATGTTTTAGAAGAGCACATGTTCCATTTTCTCTTACTGCTTTTTGTAATTTTGTACTAGATTTGTCTCCAAACACTAGATTTCATCCCATAATCAAATATTGGATTCTATCTTATTTCTTCTTTAATTTTTGTATTTTTCATGAGTAGCTAAATCTTTAGCTAGGGTTGTGATCCAACCCTAGTGTAGGTATTTGATGGGTGATTTAGGGCTTGTTTGTAATTTAGTTAGTTATATTTAGCCTAGTTCTTGCTAGAACTCAAGAATTGATGGTTGCAAACATTGATTCATGCCTAAATGACTTAGTCTCTACTTGAGAAAGAGGGACTAAGTCTAGGAAAATTTGGCTAACAAGGAATTGGGGTGAACTCAAGAAATTGATAGCCCCAATTAAAGGGTTAAACCTAGAGATAATAATACCCGACTTGAGCTAATATCACTTGTATTGTGTAAATACCCATTTGGACTTGAGAAATCCAAATTGGGCAAAATCACTCAAACTACTGAGAGGTATAGATTGAGTGCCCGGATGTGATTGCTATAGTACGAACCCAACTAATCAAACTTTTCCTGGAGTTTACAACCCATTAGATAACCACCTAGGTAGAAGTCACGACCCTAGACCCTTTAATCATTTGAAAAACTCAAAACCAAAGATATTGTCCTTAGTTTTATACTTGCAAATAATAGAGTAAAGTATAAGTAGAACACCAATAAAATTTGTGGAAGTGTAATTTGAGCCAAAACTTACAATCAACCTAGATATACACCTAATCCCATATTCTAACTCCCTGTGGATTCGATCCCGACCTTTGTTGGGTTTATTATTGCATCGACTATCTGGCTACTTAATTGTGGTGTGAATTTGACCGAGATAAATTTTTGGCTCCGTTTCTGGGGAGTTAAATGAATTTAGCTATATATCTAGGTATTTGTGTGTTTTGTCTTTCTTTCCTTCCGAGACACTAATTTTGTTTGTGAATTGCTTTTAGAAACGAAATGGATATTAACAACGAGCCCCTCGGAAATTTACCATTTGGGGAG
Organism: Nicotiana knightiana; assembly: GCA_005239525.1. Classification (NCBI taxonomy): domain Eukaryota; kingdom Viridiplantae; phylum Streptophyta; class Magnoliopsida; order Solanales; family Solanaceae; genus Nicotiana; species Nicotiana knightiana. The sequence continues at coordinate 8,877 of ML404434.1, read as the reverse complement.
GAGGTAGATGATGATCAAGTGGATGAGGTTCATCCCGAGCCTCAAGTAAATAGGCGAGGGAGACCGCCTCATGATAATATCCCAAACCCTCCTCCACCTCCACCAAGAGCAGCGCACCGAGTGTTGACGAATGAGGGCTATGCAAGTGCAATAGTCCCGCCACGGATTAAGGCAGGCAACTTCCAAATAACCAACGTGATGCTTACACTGCTTGAGCAGCAGGGTTTCTTCACCGGAGCTCCGCACCAAAATTCCTACAAGCATATCAAGGGTTTCGTCGATACTTGTTGGGGGAGCAAGCAAACAAATGTTTCCGAGGATGCACTGCGGTTAAGGCTGTTTCCCTTTTCTCTATGGGGAAAGGCTTTGTACTGGGAGAGATTTACCAATCATTCCATCCACACTTGGGATGAGTTGGCCGAGAAGTTCATTGACAAATTCTTCTCTCCGCTGCACATGGCTACACTAAGGGATGGAATTCTAGCTTTCAAGTAAGAGCCCAATGAGCCATTGCACGAGATTTGCGAAAGATATCATACCATGGACAAAGAAGCCCGAACAATGATATGACCGAGGCCATGATCCAACAGACCTTATACAGAGGGATCAACACAACAAATCAGTGTGTGATAAATCAACTCGCCGGGGGTAAGTTCATGAACATGCGTTATTCTGAAGATTGTGAAATCTTTGATGAGATGGTGGATACCTCTTCGGCGTGGCAAAGTAGAGCCAATGTTCCTCAGGGTGACCCAAATGTTATTAACCTATACAAGGAGCTACATGATCATGGGCAAGCTATTGCGGAGTTGACAACCACCATGAACCAATTGGACAAGGCTCAACTTCAACAAGTTCAATGGCCGAAATAGGCAAATTCTATGGAAGGGGTGAACATGATGGTGAACAAGAGATGGCAACGAGGTCAACATACAAAACTATCCGAAACAATTTGAGCAAAGTAATAGTGGGTATAATCAAGATGATTCATATGATGATCAAGATGAAGAGGTTCAATATGTCAACAATTATCAAGGTCAAAGAAGCAATGCTACAATCAACAACAATGGAGATCAAAATGAAATCAAGGAAATTGGAACAACCTAGGCCACCAAGGAAATTGGAGTGGTGGCAACAACAAAAACCAAGGCAACTGGGGGAACAACAATAATCAAAGAAATTGAGGTAATCAAGGCAATTGGGGAGGAAATAATCAAGGTAACTGGGGTGGAAACAATCAAAGCAATTGGGGAGGCAACAATAATCAAGGGGGTTGGAAATATAGCAATCAAGGAAATCAGGGGTCGAGCTTTCAAAGGCCCTTGATGTATCAACAACCACACAACCCGCCTCCATATCTGTCGCAAGGTTCGAGTTCTTCAAATATTGAAATAGGAAGGATTGAAAACATGTTTAAGCAAATGATGGAGAAAAAAGCCGACTTTGATACCCAATTAGCCTCCCACAACACTTCTATCCGCAACTTGGAGGTTAAACTTGGCCAAATTACTCAAGCTTTATATATTCTCCCTAATGGGTCACTACCTAGTGATATGGTGGGGAACCCGAAGGGTGGCAACAATACGTGGCATGAAATGGCCATGACAACAAGAAGTGGGAGAGGTGGAGTTGCTAGTACATCAAACAAAATAAGGAATGTGGATGAGGATGTGTTGGTCCAAGAAGATGACATGCCAAGCAATGATGTGCAGGCTAATGAAGAGGTGAGGATAGACATTGATGAAAGTGGGGAGGAGACACAAAATGATGTGAACCCGTCTAGGGAGAATGTAATAGACATACCAGATCTGGTAGTGCAAAAGGCCAATGCACCCTTGCCAAGTCCTCCTCCTCCATATCCTCAAAGACTCGAAAAGAAAAACAATGATAACGAATACAAGAAATTCATTGATATGATGAAAAGTTTGTCCATAAATGTGCCGTTGGTTGAATCCTTAGAATAAATGCCGGGATATGCCAAGTTCATGAAGGATTTGGTAACAAAGAAGAGATCAATGAAATGTGAAATGGTCAAAATGACACATCAAATTAGTGCTATTGTGCACTCCATGGCTCCAAAGTTGGAAGACCTCGGTGATTTCACAATCCTGTGCACTATCGGGAGTGCCAGTTTCACCAAAGCTTTATGTGACGTGGGGGAAAGCATTAACTTGATGCCCTATTGTTGTTTTAGACTTCAATACCACACAAGAAGATAGGTTACTTTGTGTGGTACCCAATTTTTGAGTACTGTCTCTCTAGAAGAACCTGGTTCTTCTTGGTGTTCCAACTACTACTGTTGCAAAATAATAAAAGCAGTAAAGTAAAAACACAGAGATTTTTACGTAGAAAACACCTGGCTCAAAAGGTGAAAAAACCACGACCTACTCCTCAGTAGGATTTTCTCAACTCTTCACTAAAAACTCTGAGCCAAACGGACTTACAAAATAAACTCTTTTGTAATACTAAATATTGACTCTAACCCTTTGTAGTAACTAGCCCCTAGCTAATTTCTACACACCTTAAGTTAACTCTAACTTGATCAATACGTACCTATTACAATTGCTTCTATGAAAACTGAAAGATACAATATTAAAACTCCTACTACAACCAACTAGACTCAATGATAAATAAATGGAATTGGTTCTTCTAGCTGGTCTATAGCCTTTGTGTCGCATAATAATTCTGCTTGCAAAATATCTGGGAATTTTGCTTTCAGCTCTTGATTCACTTCTGCACTTGTGCGTTCACGATTCAAGCAAGAATACTTCAATTATTTATAAAGTTATTTTATTTTTGGTCCGACTCTACCTGGGAGAACAAGTTCTTATCAAACTCAACTTCCTTCCTTCCTTCGTTTCTGTCCTTGCTGAATTCGACTTCTATTCTTCATCAATTTGCAACCTTTTCGCATTAGAAGATACTCTTCTTATTCATTGATACTTTACAATCACATTTATCTCCTATGTATATAAGGTTTGTGTGCCAACTCGTCAGGTCAAGTATGTGTGCTCTGATGGACTTGGTTCAACTGGTCAGACATTTGTCAATCTTCAAAACTATGCAGTGACATGGGTCAACAAATTCCCCCTTTTTAATGATGACAAACTCTGTGCTTCTCCCTGTATACAACTCAAACACTTTGTATGTTTTTTAAACATTTATCATAGAGAAACCAGGTTCATTAGGTTATAAATATCACTTGAAATATAAAAGCACTTGTCTTCCCCCTTTTGGCATCATCGAAAAGTTTGCAAAATGATAAACTCACCAGTGTTGTTAAAAATTACTCATGGCTATTGAGGCAACTGCAGGTGTAAACATGATTAATCATCATAGGAAACAGATAAATGTAAGCTATCTAAGAAATTGAGACAAGTCAATAACAAAACAACAAAAATTTATTGATTTGGATCGTACATCAAATACCATACAAACAAAACAAAAACAGCCCTAACCATGAGCAAAACAGAATAAAAACAAAAGAAACAGAACAACTGGTCTAACAAGGGGTTTTGGAAGCTTTGGACAGCCTAAGGATGGGAAGGTGCATAGGAGGTTGTGGTCTTGGTTTGTATAAGAGAAAGCATCTGATTAAGAACACCCTCGTTCTTTTCCTTCTCTTTTGCTAATTCAGCCCTGAGAGCATCCCGCTCAGCATCAACCTCAATCAAACGAGACTTCAAATGAAGGATTTTCATATCCTTGATCTCGCTTTCCTGCACCAGAGTTCGAACTTTGCTGTTGACAGGTTGCTTCCTAGATGAACCAGGTTCATCTGCATGAACATTGACAGTATAATCGCAAGTCAGCAAAGTATCCTTCCCAAAATAGTCCTTGGCAGTAGTCATCTCAGCCTTCTTCACAGGAACATCAAAATGAGCAAGCAAAATGGTCAGAATAAAGCCATATGGAATTGCATGTGCTTTTGTTCCATTCACAACTCTGTCCAAGAGTTGGATGACGAAGGCTGGACAATTTATGTTCTTACCCCCAAACAAACATTCCATCAAAGTCAGATCCATATAGTTGGCTATGTGCCTTCTTTCTTGTCTTGGCAGCAAGAACTTGATGAAAAACTCGAAGAGAAACTTGTGTTCTGGCTTCATTTCACTTTTGTAGACTGGCCTGGGTTCAATTTCCCTTTCATTGTCACTGAAGAATCTGGTAATATTGATTGCTGAGGCCATCCCATCCAAACTAGGCCACGTTTGCCTCGTGTAATCCTCGTAGACCTCAACAGGAATTTGTAGAATTTCTCCTAGTTATTTAGCATCAAAGGAGACTTGAATTCCTTTGAATGTGGTAGTGACCCTGCCATCTTTGACCACTGCATTACCCATGAACTCCACCAGTTCAGATCTAGCCAACCTTCCTTCAATGTGAAGAACCATGTTCTTCCACCCCCGAACATCAAGTGTGTCCAACAGGTATCTCATCTCAGGTTCCTCAAGATCCTTCACCAACTTTCCCTTCAGAATTGTTCTTTTACTAAACAAGGTGATTCTGTCAGTAGTCACCTCACCTACTTCCCCCTCATCTTCTCCACTCCACTCTCTATCATCATCTTTCTCAACAACCTTCACTTTTCTTGCCTTGGACCTAGTCCTTTTAACAATTCTTGTAGGTGTGGCAGACACTTTAGCTGACTTATTTGAAGAAGCCTTAGCCCTTTTTTATATTGGTGCCTCAACCACAACAGGAGCAGTCTGCTCCTCATGATGGAACAAGTCCATCGTATCCTCTTCAACAACAACAGCCTCCGCAGGCTCTCCCACTTTAGCCTTTCCCTTTGCAGCTCTCTTTTTCTTGCTCTCAAGCAGAGCCTTCTCAAGTAGTTCTTCTTCCTCTCTCACAGCACTACGTGTAGCACGCACCTTAGGAATAAGAGCATCATCAACTACAGAAGTTTTCCTCTTCTTGGAAGGAACTGGGTTAGAAGCCTTCTTGGTCTTCTGAGTCCTCCTTTTCTTAGGGTTATAGGACTCTCCCAGTTTCATTAGCCTTCCAGCCAGTGTCTCGTCCCTAGATGAACCAGGTTCATTTACTCCTTTCTTTAAGCTTGCTAGACCTGCCGCTGCTTCCTCGACTACACTTCCCCTATCTCTATGACATCTTCTCCAACCTTCTCAGGAATGGGACCACAAATAGTCTATGTAGTACCATCCTCCCCAAATCCCTTTCCCTCAAGAACTTTACCTTTTTCTGATTTTCTTTGCCTACTAGGCACTTCAACATCCACTACCGACCCAACCAGAACAAACTTGTTCTCAGCATTTGCAGACTCAGAAATTGCCTCGAGATTACCTTGTTCAGAATTTGATGAACTAGGTGCTTCATCCTCGTTGGATGATTTAAAGATTCACTTGATGATTCAAAATTCTTATCCTTTTCAGCCTGCAGAATTGCTTCCAAGAATTTTGCACGTGACCCAGAAGCCACTAATTTTCTGGAAGGAACCTTTACACGACGACCACGAGGGGATGGGTTAGGTTCAGAGGTGGGTTCTGGAACACGAGGGTTTTCAGGAATAGGAGGATTTTCAGGGGTTGTGGTTTTTTCTGAAGATTGAGAACTGTATACCGATGGAGAATTTGAATCTGATTCATAGTTCTCTCTATCGTAATCACAATTTGGTGATGAAGAATATGAAGCAGATGGTGGTGAAGACGTGATTATGAGTGAAGTTTAGGAAGAAAAGAAAGAGTGATCAATTTTTGGGTTTGAAGACTAATGATCTAGGTTCGACAGTTACTTTATGAGAGGAGATTAATGATGACCCTTATATAAGATATGGCTATTAATTATACAACGGGTAGAAAATTTATTCAAGTGGAAGTCTAATAGTTGTAGAAGTGTCATTGATTTGACGGTTAAGAGTTCCCTACTTCTAGGCTAATTGAGTACTGATGTGACTTCTTGGAACGGGTTCATTTAGGGATTAGTACAAAGACTTTGAAATGAACCAAATATAGATAGAATCCTGCTCATGTGTGACTATAATTAGTTTAATAATTGTATGGAGATGAGCACGTATCTTGTCAGTCAGATGAACCAGCAGAGATGAACCAGGTTCATCGTGTTGAAGTCCTTAATTTGCCTCAATTTACAAAGATAGAGAAACATCATTAGCAACTAAAGAATCATATTAACACATGGAAAGAGAGTATGACAATAAATTCATGATGCTGAGCAATGATTAGACTGGTTGATTATCTATGTTAGTGTTTCTAGCCAAAAAAAATTTCTCTTTCATTTTTTTTTTTCAATCAGGTGATTTTAATCATCTCTAATTCAAGTATGTTTCTCTCAAAATGCTCCCTACTCAGTGCTTTAGTAAGGATATCTGCAATTTGTTGATCAGTAGCACAAAATTCAATTGAGATCATTCCTTTTTCATAGTTATCCCTCACGAAGTGGTACCTAACATCTATGTGCTTAGTTTTCTCATGATGAACCGGGTTCTTCGTCATACTAATGGCACTAGTGTTATCACAGAAAATAGGAATGCATCCCACATCTATACCAAAGTCCATGAGTTGTTGCTTGATCCATAGCAACTGAGCACAACAGGAGGCTACATCCACATATTCAACCTCAGCAGTAGTCAATGCTACTCAATTTTGTTTCTTGGTAGCCCAAGACACAAGGCATGAACCCAGAAAGTGAGCCATACCTGAAGTACTTTTCCTGTCAACCAGGAAACCTGCATAATCAGCATCAGCATATCCTACAAGGTCGAAATTACTACCTTTAGGATACCAAAGGCACAAATCAGTGGTGCCTTTCAAATATCTCAAAATTCTCTTCACTGCAGTGAGGTGGGACTCCTTTGGATTTGCCTGAAACCTAGCACACAGTCCCACGCTGAACACAATATCAGGTCTGCTGGCAGTGAGATATAATAGAGACCCAATCATCCCTCTGTATAGCTTCTGATCAACAGATGAACCAGGTTCATCCACATCCAATTTTGTAGTTGTGGCTATGGGAGTGTCTATTTCTTTTGAGTCTTCCATTTTAAACTTCTTGAGCAATTCTTTCACGTACTTTTGTTGGTGGATCATTGTTCCATTTGGGTTTTTCTTAATTTGCAAGCCTAAGAAAAAGTTTATGTCACCCATCATACTCATCTCAAACTCACTTCCCATTAGCATAGCAAATTCCTTGCTCAATTTTTCAGAAGTCGCCCCAAATATAATATCATCCACATATATTTGCACAACCAGGAGATCCTTACCCTTTTCCCTTAAGAACAAGGTACTATCAATTTTGCCTCGTTTGTACCCATGTTCTAGCAGGAATTTTGATAATCGTTCGTACCATGCTCTTGGTGCCTGTTTGAGACCATATAGAGCCTTGTCGAGTTTGTATACGTGGTCAGGTGACTCCTTGCTTTCAAAACCTGGAGGCTGCTTGACAAATACATCTTCCTTCAGATAGCCATTGAGAAAGGCACTCTTAACATCCATCTGATGAAGAGTGAATTCCATGTGTGCAGCAAATGCTATAAGAAGTCTGATTGCCTCCAGTCTTGCCACATGGGAAAAGGTCTCATCATAGTCAATTCCCTCTTCTTGACTATACCCTTGGACAACTAATCTTGCCTTATTCCTTGTAACAGTTCCATCCT
>ML404432.1:0-34833 GCA_005239525.1 Nicotiana knightiana | reverse complement strand
AGGTCATGTACCCTTTGTAAAAATGAGAAAAATATCTACTATACCAAGCAATTTTTCTCCTAAACAACCCTTTATTTGTTCAATATGCCCTATAGTCAGACAAACAAGGCTACCATTCCTTGAAAAGGCCACCTCATCCACCAAAATTCTTGAATTACTCCATGTAGACCTATGAGGCCCCTACCACATATCCACACATGATAATTACAAATACTTCCTTACCATGGTTGATAATTTTAGTAGGTCAACCTAGACTCACCTCTTAAGCTGCAAAAGTAATACATTTCATGTTATTAAAGCATTTCTATCTATGATTGAGAATAAGTTTGGTACTTCTGTTACGACCATCAGATCTGATGATGATCTAGAATTTGCCAACAATGAATCCAGGACATACTTCCAATAAAAAGGCATAGTACATAAGAAAACTTGTCTATACACACCACAATAAAATGGTATGGTGGAAAAAAAATACGAATGCCTACTTGAAACAGCAAGGGCCTAACTTTACCAATTCAAACTACCTATAAGTTACTGGGGGAGTGCATTATAACAACCACCTACCTGATAAACAGACTCCCACCCATTGTTCTTAATAACAAAAGCCCTTTTGAACTCCTGTACAACAAAAATCCCAAATATTCACAACTTAACAATTTTGGTTGCTTATGCTACCCATGTATACTAAAGACTCACAAAGAAAAATTTGAACCATGAGCCACATCCCATGTGTTTGTAGGTTATCCCTTTGATACAAAGGGTTACAAGGTCCTAGATTTGGCCACAAAGATAATACATATATCTAGAGATGTAGTGTTTCATGAAAATATTTTTCCTTTCTCCATATATCAATTTCTATCACTATAAAACCTGTATCAAACAATAATGCACCTCTTTCTCCACATAGTTCAACAACACCTAATCAACATATGTCAAGTTCATACATGTCTTTAGAAACTAATCCCATTTCTCAGTCATCCACACATTCATAGTCCATTGAGTCTCAAGTCATTGAGTCTAACAGTCTTCAATCAAATTCCTCAGAAGAACATATAACACTCATGCACACCTCAAAGACTATGTGTACTCTTTGCCAAACCTTCAATATCATGACACGGAACCTATAAACCACACTAATCCCACATTTCTGCAGCAACAAACAACATGTTTCTTTCATTGTCTTGCATCTTGAAAGTTAGCAATTGCTTAGAAACATTTCACATGATTGGGAGTCATCTTCTTATGAGGAGGCATCTATGAATCATGCATGGCAAATGGAAATGACACATGAATTTGAAGCTTTATATGCTAACCATACTTGGAATATAATTGAATTTCTTGCAGGAAAAAATGATATAGGATGTAAATGGGTATAAAAGATCAAACACAAGGTAGATGGAAGTGTAAAAAGATTCAAGTAAAGACTTGTAGTGAAGGGATACACACAAGAGACATGAATTGATTACACAAAAAGTTTTTCATAAGTGGTGAATATGACCACAGTCAGAACACTAATCAACATTACAGTAAAGAGAGGATGGGACCTTTATCAACTAGATGTAAATAATGCATTTCTTTATAAGGATCTACATGGAGAAGTGTACATGAAAGTTCCATAATATCTTATGGTACCTAATGGAAATCCGGTGTGCAAACTTAGGAAGTCCTTATATTGTTTAAAACAAACTAGCAGACAATGGTATGACAAGTTGACAGAATCCTTGCATTCTACGGGGTTCAAATATTCAGCTAGTGATTACTCCTTGTTTTACAAGAAACAGGGGAACTCAATAGTTTTTGTGAATGTATATGTAGATGATGTAATTCTTAATGGCACTAGCTTGGAGGAAATCAAAGAATTGAAGGCTTTCCTACACAATCAATTCAGGATAAAGGATCTTGAAAAATTATACTTCTTGGGGCTAGCTAGAGATGAATTATTTGGGCCCACTCGTTACCAATGGGATCAGGGGTACTTCCAGCAAGAAATATATCGAAGAGTTAGTGCTGGGCTAGCAGAAAATCAAAGTTTATCAGAAGCCTGGTCTAAAATTCCTGAAAAATTAGCTTTTTATGATTACATCGGCAATAATCCGGCAAAAGGGGGATTATTCAGAGCGGGCTCAATGGATAACGGGGATGGAATAGCAGTTGGATGGTTAGGACACCCTATCTTTAGAGATAAAGAAGGGCGTGAACTCTTTGTACGTCGTATGCCTACTTTTTTTGAAACATTTCCGGTCGTTTTGGTAGATGGCGATGGAATTGTTAGAGCCGATGTTCCTTTTAGAAGGGCAGAATCGAAGTATAGTGTTGAACAAGTAGGTGTAACTGTTGAGTTCTACGGCGGTGAACTCAACGGCGTCAGTTATAGTGATCCTGCTACTGTGAAAAAATATGCTAGACGTGCTCAATTGGGTGAAATTTTTGAATTAGATCGTGCTACTTTGAAATCCGATGGTGTTTTTCGTAGCAGTCCAAGGGGTTGGTTTACTTTTGGGCATGCTTCGTTTGCTTTGCTCTTCTTCTTCGGACACATTTGGCATGGTGCTAGAACCTTGTTCAGAGATGTTTTTGCTGGTATTGACCCAGATTTAGATGCTCAAGTCGAATTTGGAGCATTCCAAAAACTTGGAGATCCAACTACAAAAAGACAGGCAGCCTGATACAACATTGCTTTGGTATCTTTCTTTCGCCCTTATTTTCTTTTACTTTTATTGACATAGGGTACCAGAGAAATCTTTATTTGAATCAACTTCGTTTTTACTCTTATTCGTTCTTTATCCGGAAGATGATAAAAAAAAAAAGAAAATAAAAAGAAACAAACAGGTATGAAAGCTATAATTGTAAACCACGATCGAATCTATGGAAGCATTGGTTTATACATTCCTCTTAGTCTCGACTCTAGGGATAATTTTTTTCGCTATCTTTTTTCGAGAACCGCCTAAAGNTTTTACGTGATCTGATAATATAAAAATTTGTGTATATATCTTTTGTAATTTGCGAGCTATTGCATTGTAAATAGGTTACCTAGTATACACCCGAAAAGTAGCAGGCGTGGGTTTCCCTAGGAATTTAAAAAAGAAAATTATTTTTAGACCCGCATCGAATTATGTAAATCTTCAATAAAGAAAAAAAGGAAAGATTTTAAATAAGAACCATCTATAAAAGATATTTCATATGACTAGACAGTTGGAACAACAAAATGATAATGCTCTTTCTACTCTTTGTAGCCTTTCCTTTCATTCTTATTTTCCTTCTTTCTAAATCCAAGAATGGTGGAAAAACCACACTGCCACCAGGTCCTATAGGCTTACCATTCATTGGAAATTTGCATCAATATGATACTTTAAACCCCCATCTCTATTTTTGGAAACTTTCTAAAAAATATGGAAAAATCTTCTCCTTAAAACTTGCTTCTGCTCAAATGGTTGTAGTTTCTTCAGCAAAATTAGCAAGAGAAGTATTGAAAACACAAGATTTAGTATTTTGTAGCAGACCACTTACTCTTGGCCGGCAAAAATTGTCTTACTATGGTCGTGATATTGTTTTTGCACCTTATAATGATTATTGGAGAGAAATGAGAAAAATTTGTGTTCTTCATCTTTTTAGTCTAAAGAAAGTTCAATTATTTACTCCAATCCGTGAAGATGAAGTTTTTAGAATGATTAAGAAAATATCAAAACAAGCTTCTACCTCACAAATTACCAATTTGAGTAATTTAATGATTTCATTAACTAGTACTATTATTTGTAGAGTTGCTTTTGGTGTTAGGTTTGCAGAAGAAGCACATGAAAGGAAGAGATTTGATTTTCTTTTGTCTGAAGCACAAGAAATGTTGTCTAGCTTCTTTGTCTCTGATCTTTTTCCTTCTTTAAGTTGGATTGATAAATTAAGTGGAATTACAGATAGACTTGAGAGGAATTTCAAGGATTTGGATAATTTTTATGAAGAACTCATTGAGCAACATCTCAATCCCAATAGGCCAAAATATATGGAAGGAGATATTGTTGATCTTTTGCTGCAATTGAAGAAAGTGCAATCAACACCAATTGATCTTACTATAGAGGATATAAAAGGACTTCTCATGGTAATTTCCCTAACTTACCTACTTTAGATATGCTTGCGCACAAACTATATGTATGTGTATTTACGTAGGCACGTAAAGGTGTTAAATGAGCAGGTTGGACCATACACGGAAAGGGTCAAAACAGGTTATGATCCAACCCACCTAAAGTTTAATTGAGTCAAAACAGATTGGGTCAAAATAAGATAAATGACAAGTCATACCCTCATTTTTCATTTAGCTTTTTGAATAAAATTTGAAAGCTAATTATTTTTCTTAAATTATTAGTTTTAGTTTTTTCAAATCTTCGTAATTCTCAATATCAAAGTTGATTTTGGATTGCAATTTGATTATCATGTTACACTAATTGATCTATTTAATTCAATAGTTTGATGAGTCATCTTAAGTTAAAGCACTCGATTCAAGTCAACAAATTGGTCAACACTTAGCCCCTTTAAACTTGGTTGGGCGGATAATTAAAAGATGGATTGATTTTTCTACTTCTAATGTACTTGTAAATAGCACAAATGTGTTATTATTGCCTTGAAATCTTTTCATGAATTTACAACTTATATTTTCTTTTTCTTGTAGAATATGTTAGTTGCAGGGTCTGACACTAGTGCAGCTGCTACTGTTTGGGCAATGACAGCCTTGATAATGAATCCAAAAACCATGAAAAAAGTTCAATTAGAAATCAGAAAATCAGTTGGGAAGAAAGGGATTGTAAATGAAGAAGATGTCCAAAACATGCCTTATCTTAAAGCAGTGATAAAGGAAACATTTAGATTGTATCCACCATCTCCACTTCTAGTTCCAAGAGAATCAATGGAAAAAACCACATTAGAAGGTTATGAAATTCGGCCAGGAAACATAGTTCATGTTAACGCTTGGGCTATTGCGAGGGATCCTGAAATATGGGAAAATCTAGAAGAATTTATACTTGAGAGATTCTTGAATAGCAATATCAATTACAAGGGTATAGATTTTGAGTTAATTCCATTTGGTGCAGGCAGAAGAGGTTGCCCAGGTATTCAATTGAATCCACAATATTTTTAGAGAAAGATACACATTTTGTCGCACTTATTTACAGACGCTAACTGATTTACATATTTTCAAAAAGCTCAGAATCTTGAATCTATGAAGATAAAATCTTTAATCCGTCTCTACAGGTGTGGCACTTGGGGTTGCATCCGTGGAACTTGCTTTGTCAAATCTTCTTTATGCATTTGATTGGGAGTTACCCAGTGGAGTGAAAAAAGAGGACATTGACACTAATGTTAGGCCAGGAATTACCATGCATAAGAAAAATGAACTTTTCCTTATCCCTAAAAGTTATATGGGGATTATCTCGGGCTAGTTATGTGAGGTCAGCTAAACTCACTATCTTCAGCTCGAATTATGTATGCATGTTTTAGAACGTGATGAAATGTATATATACAATAGAATCATTCTTATGTTGAATCCACTATCTAAATCATGAATTTGCCTTTCACTACACCTAGTCTAGTAGCTTATTTGGTCAAGCTAGAAAAATCAGCTTATTTTGAGAAGTACTTTTCAAAAAATTGTTTTTGAAGAAACACAATTTATGTTTGGCTACATATTATAAAAAAGCACTTTTGAGTAACAATTTGTGTTTGACCAACCTTTTCAAAAAAATAATTTTAAGTATCAAATTATGCATAAGGACATGAAATATATACTAGTTAATATTGTATAAGTAGATAAATAATAATTAAGTTTTTAGTTTGTTTAAGTAAAATATAATAATAAAATAAAAATACTTTATTCTTTCAAGTTGATTTAAATATATAAAAAAATATTCAACAAATATGAAAGTTCGACCCAAAAAAAATTATATATTACTTAATAGTTTAAACTCACCAAAATTATTTTGGTATATACAATATTTTTTCAAAGATATTTTTTGGAAAGAAAAAATTTCAAAATTATTTCTGCTTCTGAGGTGAAGTTACTTTTTTTTTTTCCTTCTCAAAAATTACTTATGATTCTCCCAAAAGTACCTTTTTCACCCAAAAAATTCGACCAAACACTTCATCAATTTTAGTGGCGACTTAGTCACCACCGACACCCTCAGTTTGATCACTAGTGTGACAATGTAACCTTTAGTGGCAACTCAGGGACCGCCAAAGCTTGTTTTTTAATTTTGAATTAAGCAATTCGCACTAATAATTGCTCAAATATATAAGGCTTGTCCATTACCATACGATGAGAATACCACATACATTTCTCATCAAAATTAGAAGAAATTTTTTATGGCCATTATTTTAAATAAGATATTCAAAAGTACTTTTCAAGGTATTTACACTTCAAAAAAAAATATTTTATTATTTAGAAACTACTATTTTTGCCTAGATTCCCATAATAGAATACCTGAATCGAAAAAATAGAGCAAAACTTCACTTCGATTTTTTGATAGTAAGGAAAAAAAGGTTTTAACAAAATATGATGTAATTTAGAAAGATAAGACATTATAAACTTCTATACGACATGAGAGAATAATTCTATTTTCTCAAGGTATTCAGCTTCAATAGAATCTCTCCATACGTAGATCAATCTACTTTAAGACGCATGATGCATTAATTTAAACTCCAGCTATAAATTTAATCGTTTGTCATTAAATCTTAATATGTAAAGAGACTATAAATATTCGGTGCTGATAAAATTTTACCTACCTATAACCTACCGCTATCCAGATGAATTAATGAATAAAAGTGAATTAATCATCTCATTCAAGCTTAAACATCAACATGAGTTGCTAGTTTTATTACATATATAATGTAATAATTTTTTGTTGTTTTAAAGTGATTTAATAAATAAAAAACACGAAGCTCTCTTCTTCCTTAAAATAAAATAACTAAGTCAAATACTTTCGTAACAGAATCTTATTTGTGACGAATCGCGGTGTCACACCTCTTTTTTACGAAAAAAGAAATTTTTTTTTTACTTTAAGTGACATTATTGAAATGAGATTAATTATTTTATTTTTTAAGAGTCGTCGCTTGGAATAATTATTAAGGTGTCCCAAGTCACCGTTTTATTTTAAATCCCAAATCAAGAAAATTTTGAGTTTGTTTCAAGCCTGCAAAACACAAAAGACAGGATAAGAAATTCTGTTAACGAGGGAGAAGGTGTTAAGCATTCACGGATTCCGCGATTTTAATGTGGCCGCTTTATAATCATAACTTGGCTTGATTATCTGTTAATTACGTATTTTTACAACCTATATGTGTTTTTACCTTTTATCGCTTTTAATTACTCGATCATTATACTACATGTGTATTCGTTTGTTTGGTGTGTCAAAATCATGTCACGCATACGTGTACACAATTAATAACACTTAATGATTAAGATTGTTGCACCAAAGTTGCGAGAACACATACCTTGATTGTAATTTTGGATATCATAATTATGTCACATGAACGTATATATAATCACGATAATTTGATTAATTAAGAGCGTGTTTAAAAACTTACTAACGTATTCATGAATTATGTTTATGGATATGAGCTGGTTTGTGGAAGAGGTGTGACTTAGCTATTAGGATTATTAACAAGTCACTAATTATAACTTAGCATTCTATCTTTTGGAATTAACGACAATATTAGTGAAAGGAAAAGGCTAGCTACTGGAATAAATAAGCAAGCATATACCAACACTCTACAACCCAACAACTGAAGCCCAAAACTGATTATAGGGTCCAAATTGTCCAATTTTCAAATAAAAGCCCAAATGTTATATTTCAAGTAAAAATAGCATGGGCTAGCTAGTTTTCGGATTGGTCATTCAAAAATAGTCAGCATTTACCAAGTCATTTAAAGATAACTACTACTTTGCTGTAACAGAGACCGGCCTAGCATAATATAAACTTCCAACATATTATGCTAGAACTCTAACACGCGGGAAGTTCCAGTATAATATACTGGAGATTGGAGCACCTATGTATGAACTTCCAGCATATTATACTGGACCGATATACTTTGCTGGAACTCCATATATTATGTTGGAGTTCCAATATACTTATGCTGGAACTCCAGTACAATATGCTGGAGTTCCAATATACTTATGCTGGAACTCCAGTATAATATATTGGAGTATTTTTCTGAATTTGAATAGTGTTTTCGTTCAGATTTATCTTAACATGAAAAATGGTTAAATTTCAATTACTTTTGAAAGTGTGGCTATTTTTGAATGACCACTTGTGAATCTTGCTATTTTTGAATTTCTCCCTACCACCCAACGGCCCAACTCTAAACCTATTGAGTTACTCTATTTTTGTTGGGATTTTTATACAAATAGCCGGTCATATTAATTGTTTATTTTTTTAAGTCATATATATATAAATTATGTATATATTATATATTCACTGGCTATTTTAATTTAAGTGCTAGGGCGGGCGGCTATGTGGGTTAATCTTTCATTTGTTTTTTGTTTTATACAATTCTAAATCTACTTAAACTTCAACTAAGAACAAATAAGTCCATATACAGAATCGAACAAAAACAACATGCTCTCTCGCGTCATTGCATTCTTAAGATATCACATTTTGAAATTTAAAAACAAAGACACATCAACACACAAAATAGAGTAATTCTATTAATTAATTTAATTTAATTTAAAGCTCAACAATTTTAACACAAGTCAATATGTGAAGTAGATCTTAACAAATATAAAACGGAAGAAATGGACATCAAAATAACGGCACAGAGAGCCTCGATCGGAACTCAAGAGAAAAACCTCACACTCAGACCCCGCTGTTGACTCTTACCATTTTGTGAGTGAAAAGGGGCTGTTTTTCTATGGAAATTTGTGTAGTTTCAAAGATGGTTTAAATGGTGGAGAAGAGGGTGTTCATGGAGATTTCTTACGGTGGTTTTCAGGTTGGTTTAAGAGTGGTTTATGGACTGTTTTGGAGTTGATTTCTAGCTGTTTCGCAGCTCGTTTTGCTGCTCTTTTTTGGCTGGATTTTGGTGAGCTTTGGGGGTTGAGTTTCGACGGAGTTTAGGGGGCTGTTTTGAGCTGAAGTTTTGGGGTGTTCCGCTGGAGTTTTCATGACTGTTTGAGGCTGGTTTCAAGCGAATTTACAGCTGATTTTGCTGTGTTTCAAGGCTGTTTCGGAGTCAGTTTTGGGGCTGTTTTTTTCAGCTGGACCTAGGGTCGTTTTTGACGATGAAAAGAGCGATTTACATGGCTGTTTTTGCTGGGTCTTAGAGTACTGTTGATGTTGAGACTGTTTTTGGTGGAAAAAAGGGGCTGGCTATTACTGCGTTTTCAGTGATTTTGGGGCGATTTCGGAGCTATTTCTGACTGATTTTGGGTGATGTTTCGGGGAGATGAACTACTGCCTTTGGAGTGTTTTGGAGGTGACTTAATGGAGAAATTTTGGTGTATTTTAATAGAGGAAATTCAAACAGAGGTCCTTGGATGATGGAGAAATGCTCCGATCCGTTAATGGCTAAGACCAAAGTAAGGAATATGAAATTTTGGATTTACATAATACTAAAAAGTGAGAAATTCAAATATCATAAAAAATTAGGTGGTGCCAAAATATTTATTTGGTGGCGATTAAACTTGCCGTAAATAGCAGAAAAAGTTAAGAAACTAAGAAAATGCACATCGTGTATTAGTGGCTACTGGAGTCGCCATGATAACCCTCGGTTTGGTTGCAAATGTAAAGATCGACCCTATCAGTTGCGAAAATATTACTTTTAGTGCGACTGAGGTCGCCGCCAAATGTTTGTTTTTTAATTATAATTAAGCAAATCTCACTACTAATTGCTCAATTACATAACGCTTGTCTATTACCGATACCACGAGAATACCAAATGCATTTATTATCAAAATTAGCCGAAAATCTTATGGCCATTATATATAACATAAGCAATTCAACAATACATTTCAAGGTATTTACACTTGAAAATAGAAAGAATCATTCTAATATTTTTAAACTACTTGCCTATAATTCTAATAATAGAATACTGGAACCGGAAAAATAGAGCAATTCAGTTTGATAACTTGATAATAAGGAAAAAAAGATTTTAAGAAAATTTGACGTTATTTAGAAAGATATAATAGAACAAACTTCTACATGGCATGAGAGAATAATTCAATTTTTTCAATGTATTCATCTTTCAATAGAATTTCTCCATATGTAGATCAATCTACTTTAAGACGGTCTTTTTATTTATGGTTATGACATGATGCATTAATTTGAACTGCAACTATAAATTTTACCGTTTTTTGGTGCATATAAATTTTTACCTACGTATAACCTATCGCTATCAAGACGAATTAATTAAACAAAATTTGATTAATCCTCTCCTTCAAGTTAAAACATTGAAATGAGTTGCTAGTTTGATTACATACTGTAATATAATTTAATTGTTTTAAAGTGATTTAGTGAAAACTGAAGCTCTCTTTTGTGATGACCCGATGTGATATCTCATGTTTTAGAACTGAATCCTTAAATACCTCACATTTTAGCCTTCTCGATTTGTGTGCGCGGTCCGTGTGTTTCTCCGGAAGACTTATATTATAAAAACAAGAAATTTTGCCTTAAAAGTTAATTTTAGTTGACTTCAATCAATGTTTTGAGTAAACGGATCCGGACCCGTATTTTGATGGCCCCGGTGGGACCGTATTGAAATATGGGACCTGGGCATATGCCCAGAGTCGAATTCTGAGGTCCCTAGCTCGACTATGATTTTTTGCTGAAAATTAAAAGTTTAAAAATTTAATGGTTTTAAGAATTGATCCATGTTTGGCATTTTTGATACCGGGCCCGTATTTTTGTTCCGGAGCCCGATATAAGTTCAATATAATATTTATGACTTGTCTGTGAAGTTTGGTAAGAAACGAAGTGAGTTTGACGTGATTCAGACGTCCGGTTGTGAAAATAGAAGTTTTAAAGCTTTCTTGAAAATTTCATTCGATTTGGTGTTCAATTCCTAGTTCTAGGTGTTATTTTGGCGATTTGATCGCGCGAGCAAGTTCGTAGGATGTTTTAGGACTTGTGTGCATGTTTATTTTGGAGCCCCGAGGGCTCGGGTTAGTTTCGGATAGGTTACAAGATGTTTTAAACTTAGAAATCTGGTTTTTGGTGCTTCAGTTGTCATTTGGTGTTTTCTTCTCCGCGTTCGCGAAGGTACTCTCGCGAACGCGGAGAGTAAACTGGGGCAAGGGGATTTTTCTTAATCGCGGACGCGGTAGCTGGGTCGCGAACGCGAAGTAAGGGGGGGCCTTACCCTTCGCGAACGCGGTCAACTTTATGCGAGCGCAATGCTTTAGGGACTTGGGGGAGGGGTCAATTACTCTTCTACGCGAACACGAGCATTGGGTCGCGAACGCGAAGGCCAGGGGGTTGCAGCCTACCGTGAACGCGGAAGAGGACTCGCGAACATGTAAGCCACTCGGGTTGTTGCTCATCGCGAACGCGGCAGGCCCTTCGCGAACGCGAAAAAGGCCTGACGCCTGTGACTTAAAACAGAGCAGAAAACGGGATTTTACCCATTTTTCATAAACTCTCCCTTAGAGCTCGACCTAGGTGTGATTTTAAATAAAAAAACTCAACATCAATTCATAGGTTTGTACTCTTTAATTCATTTTCTTCCGTTGCTAACATCACCCATTAAATTTCTAGCCCTAGACTTTGTTCTTTCATGGTAGAAAATTAGGGATTGTGGAAGAATTGAGGGTTTTTGCGAATTAGGGATTTAGACCTCAATTTGGGGTCAGATTTCGAAACTAATTACATATTCGGGCTCGGGGGTGAATAGGTAAATGAGTTTTGGTATGAATCTCGAGTTTTGACCAAGCGGGCCCGGAGTCGATTTTTTACTTTTGGGGGGAAAGTTTGAGAAACCTAAATTTATGCATTGTAATTGATTCCCATAGCAATATTTGATGTTATTAAGTTAATTGTGGCTAGATACGAGTGGTTTGGAGGTGGATTCTAAAGGAAAAACGGTAATTGAGCATTGAGTGGCCTGTGGAGCGAGGTAAGTGTTATGCCTAACTTTGACTTGAGGGATTAAGAACCCTTGCCTTATTGGTTCTGTTGTTTTCCGCAAATTCTAGGCTTACCTAGTCATAGAGACTAGGTGCTGTCACGATATCTTTCGTAGGGTAAATTGGGTTGTGACAACTTTCCATTTTCCAGGCTCACTTCAGAAATTTAGCACTCAATCCAAAGATTTATGAATGGTTCACTCATCTCTCTCAAGAGAATGTCACAAGTACTGCTTCAAGTACCATAGGCTTGCCCTCATGTAGATCACCACTAATGTAAGCTCACTCAGCTTGAAATTAAGTAGTACTTCTTTCGAGAAGTAATGAAGGATTTTGGATTAGGGTCGGATACATTATGGGTAAGTGGTTACACCTTTCCTTAAGCACTTCCTCTTTCATTTCTCGGCAAACACTTCGCTAATTATTAGAGGCATTCTCTTTTCAGTGGGTACTAGAGAGACTTAACATCACTCTTTCTTGACCATCACTATTTCTTGATCATTTCATTCTTTTTCTCCCTTTTTGATTTCTCCATGTTTGGGATCATTACCTCTTTTTGAATCCATTTAACCCTTCCACTTTATTCACTTTTTGCATTTTTCTTTTTGTTGTTTTCTTTTCTTGCCTTCTCTTCTAATACAGATCATTTATGTTCTTGTTTTCTGCCTTGATACCTTTTTCAAGTTCCTAGTCTCTCCCCCAAACTTACTTTTTAATCAATTTGTTTCATGAGAGTGTTAAAGAAAGTTCAGGTGCCATGAAAGGGTCACGACCAAACGAGTAAAGGCTTGTAACATGGTTATCAAATGATAAAGGATAGAGGCTCAAAGGGGTTGACTAGGGATAATGACATTGGTTGGCAATAAAAGACTCAAACGGGACAAGGAGAGCCTACAATCACTTCTCAAACCAAACAATACTTAGGATTTCGCCTTGAAACATATTTGGGGCAAGTTCTAGACCCTTCGCACCGATACTTGGACTAGCAACAATTTATCTAACCCATCACACAACCGGATTGTTAAAGAGGACAGAGTCGGGGGCCCATTGATCTCGGCCAAATACACACCACAATTAAGTAGTGAGGCAGTCGATGCAATAATAAACCCAACAAAGGTCGGGATCGAATCCACATGGAGTTAGAATATGGGATTAGGTGTATATCTAGGTTAATTGTAAGTTTTGGCTAAAATTACACTTCCACAAAATTGATTGGTGTTCTACTTCTACTTTACTCTATTGTTTTCAAGTATAAAAGTAAGGACAATATTTTTGGTTTTGAGTTTTTCAAATGATTAAAGGGTCTAGGGTCGTGACTTCTACCTAGGTGGTTATCTCATGGGTTGTATATTCTGGAGCAAGTTTTATTAGTTGGGGCTGTAATATAGAAATCACATCCGGGTATTCTCTCTATACCTCTCGGTAGTTTGAGCGATTTTTTCCAATTTGGATTTCTAAGTCCAAATGGGTATTTGCACAATACAGGTGATATTAGCTCAAGTCGGGTATTACTATCTCTAGGTTTAACCCTTTAATTGGGGCTATCAATTTCTTGAGTTAACCCCAATTCCTTGTTAGCCAAGTTTTCCTAGACTTAGTCCCTCTTTCTCAAGTAGAGGCTAAGTCATTTAGGCATGAATCAATGTTTGCAACCATTAATTCTTGAGTTCTATCAAGAACTAGGCTAAATATCACTAACCCAATCACAAACAAGCCTTAAATTAAACACCCATCAAATACCCACACTAGGGTTGGGTCATAACCTTAGCTAAATATTTAGCTACTCATGAAAAATATAAAATTAAAGAAGAAATAAAGATAGAAGTCATAATATTTGAATATGGGATGAAAATCTAGTGTTTGGAGACAAATCTAGTACAAAATTACTCAAAGTAGTAAAAGAAAACGGAACAGGTACTCTTCTAAAACATAACATAGCCTAAAAAATGACAAAAACTCCTATTTATACTAAGCTAAAAATATCTGACAAAAATGCCCCTGTGGAGGGGCTGCAGACTGCACAATTCTGAGTGCGGCCGCGCTCTTGCTTCTGCGGCCGCACAATTCTAGTGCGGTCCGCATTCCTTGAACTTGAGCTATGACTTTTGCTGGATTTCTGCGGACCGCACAATTCTGAGTGCGACCGCGCTGTTGATTATGCGAAAGCCAAAAAATGATGTGGTTTGCACTCCTTGACTTTGGACTTGAACCCAACTCTATGATTCTATTTTTATGCGGTACGCGTAATATTGATTGCGGCCGCACACTGGCTTCTGCGGCTGCATAAATTTCCTGGGGTCCGCACATCTTCAAATTGAGGTTCTCTGAATCCTCTTCTGCTATCTGTATAATAATAAGTGCGGCCGCACATAGACTTCTGCGGTTACACAATATTTGTGCGGTCCGCGCATATTTTCTTGCTCAAACTTCAAAGTCTCTGAACCTCTCTTCTGCGGCCGCACTAGAATTATATGCGGTCCGCATTGTTGGCCTTTTTTCCCTATTTTGGTTCTTGTTCACTTTTGACTCCTTTATGAGTTGATTTTGATTCATTTGGCTCATATTGCAACACTCCTGTAAGCAAACACATTTTATTAGTTTTCGGAAATACCTTTAAGCATTTTTTGAGCTAAAACACAAGTAAAAGAGAGCAAATAAGCGGTCAAAATCCCTACTTATCAACTCCCCCAAACTTAATCTTTTGCTTGTCCTCAAGAAATTAAGGCAATTCCCACCTCCACTAGAAAAAGGAATATTTCAGCTGGCCTAAGGTGAATCAATCACGCATCTATTGGGACTAACAATTACCCACAACATATATGAGTTATCAACAACACAATGTTTTGACTTTTTGAGTACCATAGTTCTAACGTGA
This sequence comes from Nicotiana knightiana, assembly GCA_005239525.1. Lineage (NCBI taxonomy): Eukaryota > Viridiplantae > Streptophyta > Magnoliopsida > Solanales > Solanaceae > Nicotiana > Nicotiana knightiana. The sequence goes on along the minus strand of ML404432.1, from coordinate 19,864 downwards.
CTCTAGAACTTTAAGAGTTGACTCTATCCATCAAGGATGCTCGCTCTTTCACGTAGGTCATTATGGATCCCAAACTTCTCCGCCTCTACTCTCCATTAGCAAATCTCACTTTACAATGTAACACTCGAAGCAAGGATTGTGAAAAATTCGCTCATCTCTCTCAAAAGAATGTCACAAGTCCGGCTCTAAGTACCATAAGCTTGCCCCTAATATAAGCTCACTCAACTTGAAATCATGTAGGGCTTTTGCGGGATGTAATGAAGGCTTTTGGAATAAGGTAGGACTTGTTGGAATATAATGGTTTCATCTTTCCTTAAGTACTCCATTTTCTCTTTTTGACTCACACTTTCTCGACTCTTTGAGTCATTTTCTTCTTCCTTGGGGGAGCTAGAGAGACATAACGTCACTCTTTCTTGATCATGACATTCATTTTTCTTCTTTTATATTTGCTCCATTCCTTTCATCATTGTTTTCTTTGAATCCCTTAAACTTTCTACCTTATTCACTTTCTTCTTGGATTTTTTTTTCTTTTTGGTCTTTTTTTCTTTTCTTTGCCTTCTATTTTCTTCATTTCTTTCTCTTCTTTGTACTTTTTATCACTTTCAAACTCCTTGTCTCTCACCCAAACTTATGTTTTTATCAATTTTTCTCAAGAATGCTAAGGAAAGGTCAGGTTCCAAGAGAGGGTCATTACAAAACGGATAAAGGCTTGTAACGTGGTTATTGAAAGAAAAAGGGTTTCGGCTCAAAGGGGTTGACTAGGGATATCACATTGGTATGCTATGGAAGTTTTCAAATTTCAAATTGGATCAAGGAGAGCCTACTATCATTTCTCAAGCCAAGCTATACTTAGAATTTTTCCTAGAGAAACATTCGGGGCAAGTTCTAGACTATTGGCACGGGAATTTGGACTTGCAATTCAATACCTCACCTCTCAAGCTGCTGGATTGCTAAAGGGAAAAGATTCGAGGGCCCACAACAACCCTATCTACGATTGAGAATCACAAATGGTTCGAATGAACCACTCGATGACTGTTTAAGTCAACACAAGAGTCAAAAGGTCACAACTAGAGCTGTTTTATGCCAACAACTTTGTTTTTAACCATAAGGTCAGAGGTAAATGTGTTAGTACCAAGTGAATCATGTTTGTGACACTTTTATTCATTACTACTATATTTTCCAAAACATAAAAGAAAAAGGACTCAGTCCCTTAAGAAGGTTGTCACGCCATCCATCATTGGAAAGAGCCACCCGGTTCACACAACATCCACCTTTGAAAAGAACCGTGGCATTAAGAAAACTAAAGGCTTATTGTTCACAAAAAACGTAAAAGGAAGATAAAAAAAGCTACTAAATTAAATAAGAAGTTATACTACTAAGGGAAAACTAACTAAAGAAGTTATGAAGTAAACTACTGAAAGTTAAATGAATATACAAAATAAAGTAAAGAGAATATATACATAAGGTAAATGAATATATACATCAAATGGGGAGAATATATACATACCAAAGAGAAAATGAAGATAAAGGAAAAATAGTGTAATAGTTATTACATGCCAAATGTCAATGTCAACGGAAATCAATCAAAATAGACCACCCCACATGAAAATAAGCATTGTCCTCAATGCTTATTAAAAATAAGAACAGGGAAGGGTAGAGAGTGAAGAAAACTTCCTATATGGTCTCAGTCTGCTGGGGTCCTCAGCACCTCTGTCTCCTCTAATTGTATGTCATCATCTCCTGGCTGAGGGACAACTGGGTTGCTGAGCATCTGTATCATCTCCTCAGCAGTGTGTGCAGTCGAAACCGGCTCCACATACTTGCCGGTTACTGCCTCTTGTTCCTCTGGTACTGCTATTGGTGCTGCCGGGATTGTTTGCTCCAAGAGAAGGTCCAATGAAACATCTCCGGCATATGCAATCTTTTCAATATCTTTGCTCAGCTTCTCCACCGACTCCTTTGATGCCTGACACTTCCACATCTTCTTGACATGTTTGCCCAAATCCTTAATGACCTTCCCATGCATCGCTAGAGTCTTTATAATGGTCTTCTAGTTTTCCAGAATTTTCTTTAATGTTTCCTCCACTGACAGAGGTACCTTTGGCTCTGCTGGGGCTAAGGACTGTGTTGCAACAACACTAGATATGTTAGTCAGCTTTGTAGTAGCTGCCTGCATCCAGTTGTTTAGACTCGCCAATGTATGGGAGACTCACAGCACAGTCTGAGGGTAAGTAGATGAGGTCGGCACTGATAGTCTAGCAGAAGCAGGTGGTCCGGAAGATGAAGGTGGCATGGCTGCTGTCCCAGTGGAAGGACCGGCTACTGCGGAAGGCTCGGCAGCTGAAACAGTAACCACTACCATTGGCCCCTCATCCTGCTCAGCAGAGGTAGTAGCTTTACCCTTGAACTTTGGGTTGTCAGCTCCCTAGAGGTGGTACCATGAGAAAGGCTTCTTGGCCTTTACCTCAACGTCATAATGCCTTGGCTCCACCCTTTGATCCTTGAAGTATTTTGTGAGGAATTTGGGGTAGGGATATGATATCTTCCCCTTCTGGACAACTAAGGTAATGTTTGAGGATATCAAGGCTCCCCCATTTATTGGATATCCGAGCATAATGGATTCAACCAAAATTGCACGGGGAAATGGGAGGATGTTCTCATTGAGGCATGGATCAATGCGGCTGCACATATATTTCTGCCACCCTTTTGCTTCAATGTTTAGAGTGGCTCGGACTATTTGAACCCCTGCTGTGAGCCACAGAGGTGTTGACCCTCAGATTGCCAGAATCTCAGCTAGCCACGGGCGAGTTGCATCACCCATATCTAGCTTTTCCAAGTATTGCGCTGCTTCTACTTCTTCTAACCCCACATATGAGTTCAGTGCATATGAGTCAAACCGACATTTCAGATTTTGGATTTTTTTCACCTTGGTTCCTTTTCTGATGTGAGAAACGTTGACATAGAATTATTTGACCAAGTTCTCACTTGCATCTAGAATGATGTGGGTAAACCGTTTCCATCCTTTGCACTCTTGGAATTGTCTAAGGACATCGGGGTTGTGATTGTTCAAATATTTCGTCAAGAATTGTCACTCAAGAGTGAGCGACCTCTACGACCACCATTCTCTAAATTTAGAAAAGGCATTGGCACTGACAAATCTGTCTTCCCATAGCTCTAGCCTCCTTGATCTTTCTAAACCTCCCACAGTAGTATCACCCCTCTCCCATCGTGTGGACATCATCATCATCATCCACATTAGTTGGATTAGCTGGAGCATGTGAGGAAGAGGGTTAAGAGGCTTGACTACCCTCCTCCAAACCTTTAGAAGAGCTGGCAGAAGGTGATGATTCATTTACCAGGTGAAGTCTCCCTGGGAATTGTTGTGATTGGGCTTCCGGTTGTGCTCGCCTGGATTTACCCTCACACGCTTCCCCGTATGGGAGGTACTTACTGGTCTTGGAAGTTCCAGGGGCTCTATTGGGTGTAGTTTTCTTGCTTATGAGCCTTTGAAGTGCTAGAGGTAGGTTGCTTTTGCCTCGACCCTGGCCTCGGGAAGGTTCTTCTGGCCCTCTCGATGTATCTCCTCTACCACATGAGTAAACCATTGTCTGCAACACAGATGTAGTAGAAATCAGTTAGAATTGAGGCTTATAATGTGTACAGAAGCATGATTGAAAGTTGTAGTAGCACAGTCTCAGAAGGGGTAGTGCGGACCGCACAAAAGTGTGTGCGGCCGCAGAGTACCGAATGCGGGCCGCACAAAAGTAAGTGCGGCCGCATAACCACAGGTGCAGACCATACAATTTTGAGTGTGGCCACACAGCCCCAAGTTCAGAGACTTGGGTCTCTGATGTTTTATCTGTGCGAACCGCACAATTTTGAGTGCAGCCACAAAATTCATTAACATACTTGCTCTAACTCAGGGAGCTGCCGACCGCACAAAAATGTGTGCGGCCGCATAATTTGAATTTCATAGGAATTTCCTTACGATGCATACAAGGTTTTTCACTAATTAGACATGGCTCTAGAAATTAAGCATGATTAGCTACTTACCCAAGCCCCATTTATCATTTAAGATGCTACCCATATGATGTTAAGCAAGAATGAACATCTATTGACATTATTAGGCATGAACTTAACCCTAGATTAAAGAACTAAAACAAATAAAAAGAGGAAGAATCTAAAGCACTAAAATTAACATACCAGTAATGAAGATGCAGGTGAGATTCAACACTGATGAAATGGGGAAAGATTGAGAACAATGGGGATATGCACTGTGCTAGCTTAGTTTAAGAGTTGAAAGGTCGTAAAATGTAAAATATTGAGTAAGGACCTATTTATACTTTGACCCGTCTGGCCCAAAATTTACCTGAGTGCAGCCGCACAATTTTGAGTGCGGTCCGCACTCCTTACCTGTTCCTTGAAGTAATGTTGCGGTCCGCACAAAATGAGTGCGGCCGCAGAATTTGTGTTTTCCGCACAATTTTAAGTGCGGCCGCAAATCATTAAGGAAATTTGGCAGGCTAAACTTCTGAGATCATACATTTTTCATCTCCTAGTTGTGAGACTGGACACAGAATTGTGCGGCCATAGAGTGAGTGTGCAGTCCGCATAATTCTGGTGCGGTCCGCACTTTTGCAACTCTTAGCCAATTTTTCTTGCACAGTCCCTACAATGCACACTCATATTCCTGCATACTTCAAAAATAGTTAGCACAAAACAAATCCTATCTACTCTAAAGAAGAAAAACAAGAAAAAGAAAAAGACACATGGGTTGCCTCCCAACAAACGTCTGATTTAATGTCGCGGCACGACACATGTTACCATCAATCACTTGAAATTGAGCAACGCAACAATGTGGCCATCATCAACATTGCCAAGATAGTGCTTCAGCTGGTGCCCTAAACACCTCACCATTTTTATTTTTCAGATCTAAAGCACCAAAGGTTGTCACATGTATAACTTCAAATGGGCCACTCTACTTTGATTTCTGCTTTCCCGGAAACATCCGCAACCGAGAGTTGAACAAAAACACAAGATCACCTTCTTTGAATTCTTTGGTCTGGATATACTTGTCATGGAGTTACTTCATCTTGTCCTTATACAAGGACGAACTGGAGTAAGCATGGAACCGGAATTCATCAAGTTCATTCACTTGCTCCAGCGTAAGATTTGCAGCTACATCCCACTCAAGGTCAAGCTTCTTCAAAGCCCACATAGCCTTATGCTCAAGTTCCACCGGAAGGTGACAAGCTTTCCCGAACACATACAGAGGCATACCAATTGGTTTTTTGTAAGTTGTTCTATAATCCCAAAGAGCATCGTCAATTTTCTTCGACCAATCTGTCTGGTTGGCATTCACAGTCTTTGACAAAATACTCTTGATCTACCGGTTGGAGACTTCAACCTGTCCACTTTCTTTAGGATGATAGGGGGTCGACACTTTGTGATTGACACCATACTTGGAGAGTAAAGTATCAAAAGCTTTGTTGCAAAAGTGTGATCCCCTATCAGTAATGATGGCCCTTGGGGTACCAAACCTTGTGAATATGTTCTTCTTCAAGAAAGCTACCACACTCCGAGCTTCATTGTTGGGCAAAGCCACAACTTCAACCCATTTGGACACGTAATCCACAACTACCAATATATAGGTGTTCCCATATGAGCTCACAAGCGGACCCATAAAATCAATGCCCCACACATAAAAAATATCAATCTCTAGAATGGTGGTGAGGGGCATCTCATGTTTCTTGGAGATCCCATCGGCCCTTTGGCATTCATCACAATGCTTAACAAGACTGCTAGCGTCCTTGTAAAGGGTAGGCCAATAGAATCCATAGCTTAGCACCTTTATAGCAGTTCTCGCTACAACATGGTGACCACCATATGGCGAAGAGTTGCAAGCTTCAAGACTACCCAATTGTTCTTCTTCTGGTACACATCTTTGGATAACACCATCAGTACAAAGTTTGAAGAGATATGGCTTATCCCAATAGTAGTCCAGGCATTCCCGTTTGAGCTTCTTCCTTTGGGTTGAAGAGAACTCATTCGAAATGATACCACTCACAAGATGGTTGTCCACGTCGGCAAACCATGGCATCCCGATCATAAAAAATGGGAAGGAGTTGTTCGTCAGAAAATGAATCACTGATCTCAAGGCCATCATGTGGCCTGCTCTCCTCCTCCAATCGGGACAAGTGGTCCGCCGCTTGGTTTTCACTCTCCTTGCGGTCTTGGATCTCAAGATCAAATTCTTGTAAAAGAAGTACCCACCGTATCAATCTTGCCTTAAAGTCTTTCTTGCTCGTCAAATAACCAAGTGCCGCATGGTCGGTGTGAACAATCACCTTTGTACCCATTAGGTACGGGTGAAACTTTTCCATAGCAAAGACAACGGCTAAGAGTTATTTCTCGGTCAGGTGTGGTTGACTTGAGCCTCGTTCATGGTCTTACTAGTATAGTATACTGGATGGAAGATCTTGTTAATTCATTGCCTCAATACCCCTCCAACCTCCACATTGCTCGCATCACACATGAGCTTAAATGGGAAGCTCCAATTTGGCGCGGTGATAATAGGTATTCAACTTATACTTGAGTAGTTAAAATGCCTTCATACAATCTTCATTGAAAAAAAACTTGGCATCTTTCTCCAAGAGTTTTCACAAGGGGTTTACCACCTTAGAAAAGTCCTTGATGAATCGACGGTAAAACCCCACATGACCTAGAAAGCTCCTCACTCCCTTTACGGAAGTAGGGGGAGGGAGTTTGGATATCACTTTAATTTTTGATTTATCAACCTCAATATCATTCTTGGGAATCTTGTGACCGAGGACAATACCTTCCTCGACCATAAAGTGACACTTCTCCTAATTCAACACCAAGTTAGTTTCCTCACAACGTGCCAATACCTTATCCAAGTTATCCAAGCACTCTTCAAAAGAATTTCCCACGACAGAAAAATCATCCATGAAAACCTCGAGAAAGTCCTCCACCATATCGGTGAATATGGGCATTATACACCGTTGAAAAGTTACCGGTGCATTGCATAACCCGAATGGCATCCGCGAGAATGCAAAAGTGCCATAGGGAAAGTGAAAGTGGTATTCTCTTGGTCTTCAGGAGCAATAAGAATTTTGTTATATCCAGAATATCCATCAAGGAAGCAATAATAAGCACGTCCGTCTAACCTATCCAACATTTGATCAAGAAATAAAAGCGGAAAATGGTCTTTCCGAGTAACTTTGTTGAGCTTCCTATAATCCATGCACACTCTCCACCCGGTGACAGTTCTTGTGGGGATCAATTCATTTTTTTCATTTGTTATCACAATCATGCCCCCTTTCTTTGGGACACATTGCACCAGCGAGGTCCACGAACTATCAGAAATAGGGTAAACAACCCCGGCATCCAACCACTTGATGATCTCTTTCTTCACTACCTCTTGCATGGCCTCATTCAATCGTCTTTGATGTTCCAAGGAGGGTTTGGAATCCTCCTCTAAAATGATTTTGTGCATGCAAAAGGTGGGGCTTATACCCCAAATATCCGCCAATGTCCAACCTATTGCTTTCTTCCTCCTTTGGAGCACCGCAAGTGTGGAATCTACATGCACGTTAGTTAAGCACGAGTAAAGAATAACAGGTAAAGTGGAACAAGAGCCTAGAAACTCATACCTGAGGTGTGAAGGCAAATGCTTTAACTCCAAGGTGGAGGCTCCTCGATTGAGGGCTTTGTTGGTGGAGTCATCCGGTTCTCAAGATACAAGGAAGGATTTCCGGGCTCATAACTATATGATCCCATTCCTTGCAAAGCATTGACACATTCTACAAAGCCTTCCTTCTCATCCTCATCATGATTCAATACCCAATTTCCAAGGTATCTTAAACATTTATCACAACACTTGTGTCATCAACAATTACTCCAGTCACAAGATCCACCAACGAACGCACTTTGTTGCTATTTTGCTGCCTCATTGATTTACAAACACGGAACACCATTTTTTCATCTCCCACCCAAAAGGTGAGCTCACCAGCTTCCACATCAACTAAAGCATTCCCTGTAGCAAGGAAAGGTCTCCCCAAAATGATTGACACCTCCTAGTCAACCTCACAGTTAAGTATCACAAAATATGCCGTAATGATGAACTTGTCGACCCGAACTAACACATCATCAATTATCCCCAATGGCCTTTTCATTTTCCGACCCTCCATTTGCAACCTCATTGATGTGGGTCTTGGTTTCCGAATCCCAAACGTTTTGAACACATAATAGGGCATCAAGTTAATGCTTGCCCTCAAGTAACAAAAAGCTTTGGCGAAATCGGCTCTCCCAATAGTGCATGGGATTGTGAAAGAACCGGGGTCTTCTAACTTTGGAGCCATGGAGTGCACAATAGCACTCACTTGATGTGTCATTTTGATCATTTCACAGTTCATTGATCTCCTATTTGTTACCAAATCCTTCATGAACTTGGCATATCCCGGTATTTGTTCTAAGGATTCAACCAACGACACATTTATGGACAAACCTTTCATCATATCAATGATTTTCTTGAATTTATTCTCATTGCTTTGCTTTTTGAGTCTTTGAGGATATAGAGGAGGAGGCCTTGGAAAGGGTGCCTTGGACTTTTACACTACTAGATCTGGTATTTCTATTACATTCTCCCTTTCGCGCCCCCTTTTCTCATGAAATCGGGTTTCGATATTTGACAACTCTTTTTGAGATAAGGGAAAAGGAATTGGTTGTTGGAGATTCGCCACCTAACGAATTAAGGTGCATTAGGGAACCTATAGCAAATAACTCATATTATACCAGTTTGCATCATCAGAGATCGGGTAAGGGCTCAAATTTCCTTAAGGAGAAGGTGTTAGGCACCCCTCGAGGTCCACAACGGTGGGTCCCGACCGAACATAACTTATGTGAATTAGTCTAAGAAAGCAAAGGAATTATTTAATAGGGATGGGGGGTCCTAAGTTTTTTAGCCTATAGGATCACCCCGTGCAACATAAATAATACTTTGTAACTCCCCCAAAATAAGGGTGTTACTCGTATTATTCAGCGGGCACAGACTATCATCTCCTGCTACCCGATTACTCTCTTTAAGTTTATACCTAAAGCGCTCTAATCAATTCTAACTCGTGTCCTATACGTGCACTACCCGTCCCTTACTTATGGTCTTGGAGGCATTGGGACCTCCATTCTTTGGATGGTTCTAGACTCAACCTAGGTTGCTCAAAATTGTAAAACTAAGCAACATGCAAAACATATTGGACTTTTCATATAAAACAGATAAAGGTTCAATTTAGCCCCCACACATAAGGCAGCAAATGCACGCAAACAAATTGGCATGTTGACAACTTTAACAGTTAAGGCTATTGGATCCTATTGACATGATTTCTACATGATTCTGGATTTTAAACATGCTCACAGTTTATAAAAAGTAATTTCTAGGTGATTCTGTAATTGCTTATCGATTTCAGTTAAAAGCATTTGAACCTATGGGCAGGTTATCTAAGTGATTTAATTGACAGTTGACAACAGGAAAGCTCAGAATTATTGCTTACTCCTATAGGCATGCTTTCTAGTGGAAATTAACAAGACATTAGGCAGATACCAGTTTTAGCATTTGGCACAAATGATAGTTATCCCTACGAGCGTGAATTCTACGTTTAGTAATTGAGACTGTTTATTAATGCCTAAAGACATGTATATTAACTAGGCGATTATGACAATTGATTAAGGCGTATAAACATGATTTCTAAGCAAACAAATGTGAGTATGCTGTAATTTAAACCAGATTATTGAATTTTCTATAGGCATGATTTCTAATCGTGTGAAGTAAGGTATTCAAGATATTCACAGAATTTATTTGAGCCAAAATGAAATCCCTATAGGCAGGTTCTCTAACATGCATGGTAGACATAAACATTTAGACAGATTTTAGCACACAATTTCTGGGCATAAAACAAAACCTATGGGCATGTTATCTAACATAACAGTAGTAGAAAACCTAAAGGCATGTTATCTAACATAATATCAGCGGAAAACCTAAAGGCATGTTATCTACCCACATAATATCAAATAGACCCATATCCCAATTTATTATCACCCCCAATTGTATTTACAAATAATTATTACAGACAAGAATCAAATAAATTACAAAATATATAGACTATAGGAAGCCTGCAGCAGGCTCAAAAACATCTGGATAGGCCAGCCCCTTCAATCCACAGCTTCTCCAAAAGCTAGTGTTCATAGAACCACAAGGTGATTGACTCACTTTTGTTTTACAACACAAGCATACCAAGCCCAGTCCTTTAGTGTGTCAGAGTTCCCAAGGGCTTCATGAACCCGAGCAGTGCTCACACTGGAGTGAAAGATCAGAATCAGTTTAAGGGAAAATTATGGACCAAATCCTGGTGTGTCAGAGTTCATGAGGGTCTCAATGGAACCTTGAGCAGTGCTCACACCAAGAAGGCCAAGGACAATACTTATATTACTTTGGCTTTCAACCAACAAAGAATTAAGATTCAGAAGAGTGCATGACAGGATTAGGAAGCATACTTAGGGAATAAAATCACACATAGCATAGAGACAGACACTTTGAAACTTAGAAGATTTGAAACAAACAAGTTTGAATATTAACAAATTCATAAACTGATAAGGAACAATTCATGAGCATGCTTCACAAAAGACAGTACATAACTCAGATTAGGATAAGTCATACAAAAGAAATTCATTGATCAATCATGAGTCAGTAAGCACATTAGTTATCAGTAAGCATTAACCAAGAGGTTATAGCATGGTGAGCACAAAATCAAATAAATAACATGATAACATATTTAGCAACAAACTTAATGGGTTTACATGGTGAACTAGTGTCAAAAACTTCTTAATACCAAATGGTAGTCTTAAGTTACATGTTGGCCCATGTCACTGAATGGGTTTTGAAGATTGAAAAACGTTGACAAGTTGAACCAGGTCCATCAAATCATACACACCTGAACGGAGCAGTTGGCACAAGAATCGTACAAGCATAGGAGATATCAGTGATTGCTGAGTATCAAAGAACTAAGAGGATGTCTCCTAATACGAAAAGATTGCAAACTGATGTAGATGAAAGAAGTTGAATTCAGCAAGGACAGAAACAAAAGAAGGAAGTTGAGTTTGATAAGAGCTTGTTCTCCCAGGTAGAATCGGACCAGAACTCAACAACTCTTTATAAATACTCAAAGTATTACTACTGAAATCTACGACAAACAAAGACGCACAAAGAATAAATTGAATCAAGTTCTGTAAGCAAAATTCCTAGGTTATTTGCAAGCAAAAGTATTGTTCAAAGACTACAGTTCAACTAGAAGAAATAGTTCCATTCGTTTATCATTGAGTCTAGTTGGTTGTAGTAGGAGTTTTAACATTGTATCTTTTCAGCTTTCTTAGAAGCAAATTGCAATAGTTACACACTGTTCAAGTTAGAGTTAGCTTGACGTCTGTAGAAATTGGCTAGAGGCTAGTTGATACAAAGAGGATTAGAGTTAGTCCTAGGATTACAAAAGAGTTTATTTTGTAAGTCCGTTTGGCTCAGAGTTTCTAGTGAAGTGTTCGAGCAAATTCTACTGAGGAGTAGGTGGTGGTTTTTTCACCTTTTGAGCCAGGTATTTTTCCACGTAAAAATATATGTGTCTTTACTTTATTACTTTATTATTCTGCAAATAGTAGTAAGTAGTAGACCAAGAAGAACCAGGTTCTTCTTATTAGACAGCACTCGAAAATTGGGTATTGCACAATTAACTTATAATATTGTGTAGTATTGACGTCTAAAACGTCAATTGGTATCAGAGCAGGTTATCCTTGAAAAGGCTAACACCTTGGAAAAAATCAAGATGAGTGCACCACCTGGGAACCGGGAAGGTCAATCAACTGCAAGACCACCACTCTTCAATGACAGTACTATTCTTGGTGGAAGAATAGAATGAAGGACTACCTTATCGGAGAGGACTATGAACTCTGGGACATAGTCACTGATGGACCACTTGCAACAATGAAGAAAACTGCTAAAGGTGAAGATGTACCTAAGACTATGGCTGATTGCATGGCTAAAGATCTGAAGAAATGGGAGAAGAATTCCAAAGCAAAGAAGTGGCTAGTGTGTGTATTAGGACCAGATGAATACAGTAGAATCCAAAGCTGCACCACTGCCAAAGAAATGTGGGATACTGTGCAAGTAGCTCATGAAGGAACAACTCAAGTGAAGAGGTCTAGAGGTATACTACTATTCTCTCAGTATGTAAACTTCACTATAAGAGAAGGAGAGACAATTCAGGAAATATACACAAGGTTCACAACCTTGACAAATGAACTCAAGTCTCTTGGAAGAATCATACTTGAAGAAGACAAGGTAGAGAAGATCTTGACCAGGGTTTTGCCTATCTCCTGGAAAAGCAAGATCACTGCTATCCAGGAATCCAAAAATATGGCAACCCTTAGACTGGATGAGCTGATTGGGAACCTCACTGCCTATGAACTCAGAAGGCAAACCATGAAGATGGATGCCCCAAAGAAGGAGATAAGTCTAGCACTGAGGATCACTAAGGGAGCTGATCTGGAGGAGGATGAGATGGCCATGATAACCAAAGAATTTAGAAACTTTTTCATGAGGAAGAAGAGCATCTCCACGGGAGGAAACTCCAACAAGGCAAAGGCACCAGAAAGGTCAGCTAATGAGGGATGCTACAAATGTGGCAAGACTGACCATCTCATTAAAAACTGTCCTCAGTGGGAAGTAGAGTAGAAAAAGGAAATATATGAGAGAAGGAGCAAGAGGAAGGAACAGGTTCAACCCAAGACAAACAAAACAAAAGCTATGGTTGCTGCTTGGGGGGAAAACTCAGATGAAGAATCAGAAGATGGTGAGACAGAAGATCAGGCTCTCATGGCAATTGGAGAATCTGATGAGGAGACTTATGAAGAACCATAGGTAAGTATCTCACAACTTAAAACTAAAATAAAGTTTTTATCTAAGGAGAAACTCTCTGAGTTGCTACTTGACTTCATAGATGATTCTGAGGAAACAACCAAAGAGAAGGATCAACTATCTCAAGAGTGTGCAATGCTAAAAGCAAATGCATGGACCTGGAGATAAGGGTCAGTGAATTAAAAAAGAAAAACACTGTCTTGATGAACCAGGTTTATCCACTCGAAACTGAGATTCTAGAGCTAAAACCTGAAAACATAAAGTTAAGAGTAGGATCCAGTAAAAAGGTAGTTGATCACTCTCATGTCATGTTAGAAGAAAACATAGGAAAATTAAAAGATAAGATGTATGCCAAGGACGAGCAAATAAGAACTCTTAATGAACAACTTGGCAAAGTCAAACATGAATTAGATCGAACCTGTAAATGGAATAAATCCTCTCATGCCCTGATATGGCTTCAAGAGAATCACAATAGCAACAGAAGAGGGATTGGTTTTGGGAGTCAATTGCCTAAGTGGGATCCCAAAAGCAAGTATATCACTCTCCCTGAAAATAAAATCAGCACACATTGTGGGAAGACTGGCCACTATAAATATAAGTGTGCTGTAAAAGAGAAGGCCAGTCAGAAAAATGAGAGATTCATTAAAAAGAAAAACTGGCTACCAAACTGGGCCAGAAAAAATCTGATTCATCCATTCTCTCATAGAAAAGGACCCAAACTAGTTTGGGTTCTTAAAATTAACCCTTGATTTCCTTTTGTAGGTGATGTGTGGCTAGAATTCATGGTTTAACACGTTATATGATTTGCATTTGATGTAAGTTAATGATAAAAATACACTTCGTATGTTCCTAATGGGGTTTATTTTATGTGTAGGTGAATTGGAAATGGAAGCCGAGTTGAATGGAAGCCTAAACGTTGAAAATACGCTCAAAAGTTGAAAAGGAGTGACCCGGGCTATAGCTGGGCGTTTGAGTTGTAAAGCCTAGTCTTACCAAGCTATAGCCGGGTGTTTGGGATAAAGAAGGTGAAGAAAGTACAGATTATTGAGAGGGATGATGATCCAGAATGGAGTGGAGAGGAAGAGAAGGAGGTTGGAGAAGTGTCTACAGATAGAGTTGCCATGTTTGGTAAGAGAAAAATCTTTAAAGGGAAATTGTTGAAGGATTTGGAGGAGCCTGGAATGAGGTATTTACTGGATTTTCTGGCAGCAGAGGGCTGGAAGGACATGGTCTTTTGTATGGAAGGCAGGCTGGTCAGAAATAAGGTTGTGGAGTTCATGGGGAATACCACAGTCATTGGAGGCAGGGTCACCTCATTGGTCAAGGGAGTTGAAGTCTCCTTTAATGCTCAAGAACTGGGAGTCATTGTAGACATTCCAGCTGAGGGTTATGAATACTACACGAGGCAGAGATGGCTGTGTTTAGATGGAATGGCCTCAACTCTCAATATCACCAGATTCTTCTGCAACAATGAGAAGGAGATTGAACCTAGGGCTGTGTACAAGAGCGAGATAAATCCTGAGCACAAGCTGTTCTTTGAATTTGTGATCAAGTTCCTGTTGCCCAGACAAGAACGAAGACACACTGCTAACTACATGGATTTAACCCTTATGGAGTGTCTGTACAGAGGCAAGTAGATTAATTGGCCAGCTTTTATCATCCATCTCTTGGACAGAGTGGTGAATGGAACCAAAGCGCATGCGATCCCTTATGGATTTATTTTGACTGCCGTTCTTGCTCATTTTGAAGTTCCTACAAAGAAGGCTGAGATGGCTACTGCTAAGGATTTCTTTGGGAAGGGCACTCTGCTGTCTTGTGATTATACTGTCAATGCCCCGGCAGATGAACCTGGTTCATCTCGGAAGCTATATGTCAACAGCAAGGTCCGTACTCTGGTGCAAGAAAGCGAGTTAAAGGATATGGAGATCCTTCGGTTGATGTTTCTCTTAATTGAGGTGGAAGATGAGCGTGATGCTCTCAAAGCTGAGTTAGCAAAGGAGAATGAGAAAAATGAAGGTGTTTTACACTAAATGCTGTCCCTTCTACAAACCAAGAACCCAGCCTCATCTGCACCCTCCCAGCCTTAGGAATGTCCAGTGCTACCCCCTCCAAACCTATCAAGTGTCCAGTTCGGGACAATGTCTATTTTTTGTTTTAGTTTTTATTCTGTTTTTCTCATGTTTTGGCTGTTTTGATTTTAATATGTTTTGGTGCTGATCATACCTGTTAATCAATGAAAGCTTGTTGTTTTGAAAAATGTCACAATTTCTTATTTAACTTACATTATTAGTTTCTTGTGATGATTAATCATGTTTGCACCTGCAGATGCCTAAATTGGCCATGAGTGAGAATTAAAAATTGGTAAGTATCATTTTGCAACTTTTCGATGATACCAAAAGGGGGAAGATGTGTTGTGGTTTGCTGGTTCAAAATTTTCAAAAAGTGATATTTATAACTTAATGAACCTGGTTCTCAATGATTAATGCTCAAAAATATACAAAGTGTTTGAAGTGTATACATGATAAAAGTACAGATTTTGTCATCATAAAAAAAGGGGGAATTTGTTGGCCCATGTCAATGAATGGGTTTTGAAGATTGGCAAATGTTGACAAGTTGAACCAAGTCCATCAAATCATACACACCTGAACGGAGCAGTTGGCACAAGAGTCGTACAAGCATAGGAGATATCAGTGATTGCTGAGTATCAAAGAACTAAGAGGATGTTTCCTAATACGAAAAGATTGCAAACTGATGTAGATGAAAGAAGTTGAATTCAGTAAGGAAAGAAACAAAGGAAGGAAGTTGAGTTTGATAAGAACTTGTTCTCCCGGGTAGAATCGGACCAGAACTCAACAACTGACTTTATAAATACTCAAAGTATTACTGCTGAAATCTACTACAAACAAAGACGCACAAAGACTAAATTGAATCAAGTTATGTAAGAAAAATTCCCAATTTATTTGCAAGAAGAAATATTGTGCAAAGACTACAGTTCAACTAGAAGAAACAGTTCCATGCGTTTATCATTGAGTCTAGTTGGTTGTAGTAGGAGTTTTAACATTGTATCTTTTCAGCTTTCTTAGAAGCAAATTGCAATAGGTACACACTGTTCAAGTTAGAGTTAGCTTGAAGTCTGTAGAAATTGGCTAGAGGCTAGTTGATACAAAGAGGATTATAGTTAGTCCAAGGATTACAAAAGAGTTTATTTTGTAAGTCCGTTTGGCTCAGAGTTTTTAGTGAAGTGTTTGAGCAAATCCTACTGAGGAGTAGGTCGTAGTTTTTTCACCTTTTGAGCCAACAGTTTTTCCACGTAAAAATATTTGTGTCTTTACTTTACTGCTTTATTATTCCGCAAATAGTAGTAAGTAATACACCAAGAAGAACCAGGTTCTTCTTATTAGACAACACTCGAAAATTGGGAACTGCACAATTAACTTATAATATTGTGTAGTATTGACATCTAAAACATCAATACACATAATTAAACAGATTTTATCCATTAATATGTTGAGTTAAACACATCTAGAATACAAAAAGAAACTAGTCTAATAACAATAGCATATCGAACAAGTGACACAGTAGAGAAGTTTCAGCAACTTACTTAGTTCAGATGAAACAGAAAGAGGTTTAGAAATTCCACAATGATCAACAACAACAAACAATAAAAGATTTCTGGCCTTGGCTTCCAGCCGGCCAGGAATCAAAGTCTTGTCCTAAGGAGAAAGAGGGAAAGGGTTTAAATAGCCTTAGACTAGGGTACATAAATATGGAAATAATCAATCAATTGATTTAAGGAAAACTCAGACTATTATTAAGGCAAGCCAGGAAGAACAGTTATAAACGCGTATCATAATAATTTAGGGAATCAAAACAGGTCTGGGAATCAAAGATTCTTAGGTAACAATTAAGGCAAGAGCCATAAATCGACAAAAATAATCAGTAAGAAAAAGGAAATAAGAATCGGAACCCTAATTTAGATAAAACATACAAAATCGATAGAAATAAGAAGTAAAGAGATGGGTATAGACATATAGAAAGAGACTTTAACCAAATAACTAAAGAATCGAACAGATTTGGTTTGATTTTGAAGAATTAAAACCCCCAAATTTAGGGCAGGTAAGAATCGACAGAAGTAACAAAGAGAGTTATAATAAGATGCATAGAGACACATAGACAGTAGTATTAAAAAAATAGTTGAAGAATTGAAAATCAGATTAGATCTAGAAAGATATGAAACCCTAGTTTTGGGTAAAGCACCAAATCAGCCAGAATAAAGGAGAAGAACACAGATTTATATCGAATAAGCATATATAGGAACTTATTAAAAGAAAACTTATAATCGAATCAGTTTTATTTCAAGTAAAAGGGGTTTGAAACCCTAGGTTAAATAAATCATAAAATCGGCAAAAAAACAACTGATCCATAAATAACAGAGCAAATATAGATGAAGAAAAATTCTAAAAGCACAGAGTTTGAGCCAGATTTGGTTCAAATTAGAGAGGATATGAAACCCTAACCGTTAGGGCTTAGCGAATCAAGAGAGATATGAGAAAATCATTACAAATAACGTACTTAGACTTGAGATTGACCAGATTCAAAAGGGTAAACACAGATTCAGATAGAACCAAATCGAGGTACTTTCCATATTTAGGCAACTACCTAAGTTATTCCAGAATCAGGTACCATATAAGGGAAGAACCCCATAATGGCACTAGAGTAATGGAAGAATCCCATTAGAACATGGATTCTTGGGGGATTTGGGTGAGACAACGACTTTAGGGTTCGACAGGGAGAGGAAATGAGAGAGTTTAGGGGCGGTAGGCTGGTGAGAATGATTAGAGTTAAGAGAGGGGTTGGTTAAGAAAATGGTTAGGTGTAACGTGGGCCGTTGATCTCAGAGATCAACGACCACGATTTAAGGGGTTCTGTGTCGGGTAATAAAAAGGGTGAGGGTAATTGGTTTGGGTTGGGTATTATTGGTGTAACGACCCGACCGGTCGTTTTGAGCTCTAGCGCGTCGTTCAACCGTTTGAGGTCATGAGTAGCTTCATTTCAGGTGTTATGACTAGTAAGTGTGGTCAGTGTTGAACTTCGAAAAGTTCGGTGTCAAATTGGAAGAATTGACTAAAATTAGAATTTTGAGTAAACGACCTCGGAATCAGGATTTGAAGGTTCCAGCAGATTCGTATGATGATTTCGAACTTGGGTGTATGTCCGGATCGGGTTTTGGATAACCCGAGAGCATTTCGGCGTATATTGTGGAAGTTAGTATTTTAGAAGAATTTCATAAGTTTGGGTTGTAAGGCATCTCAGTGTTACAGAGGTCCGTTTGGGATTCAGAGTATGGAAATAGCTCCTATATTCCAGAGGTCATTTTGAAGTCATTTGGCTAAAGATAGAAATTTGAAGGTTTTTGAGAAGTTTGACCGAGAGTTTGATTTTTTGATATCGGGGTCCGATTCTAATTCCGAAAGATGGAGCAGGTCCTAATGTCGAATATGACTTGTGTGCAAAATTTGGGGTCAATCAGACATGATTTGATAGGTTTCGGCATCGGATGTAGAAGTTTGACATTTAAAGTTCATAAAGCTTGAATTGGAGTACGATTCATGATTTCGACGTTGTTTGATGTGATTTGAGGCATCGATCGAGTTCGTATCATGTTTTGGGACATGTTGGTATAATTGGTTAAGGCCCCGAGGGGCTCAGGTTGATTTCGGAAGGTTAACGGAATGAATTTCGGACCAAAATAGCTGCTGAAAATTCTGCAGCAAAGCTGTTTTGGGACAACAATTTATGCATCGCAAAGCTAACTTTGGAAGCGTATATATAGGAATCTATAAGGAATCTGAAAATTTGCAAAACATGAAAGTTGTATACTTTGAAGTCTAGTTTTTATAAAAATAAACCATTTTTCATTTGGAGTTTTATGCAAAAGGTTATGACCGATTGAAGATGGCTGGTAGAGCAGTTTCAACAGAATTTTCTGATGTATGAAGCCGACTTTAGAAGCTCATATCTCGGAATATATAAAGAATTATATGGTGTACAATCTATCAAATTAAATACCTTCGAATCTAATTTCTAAATATTCAAACCGTTAGTTATTTGAATATTTCTACAAGGAGTTAGGGGTGTTTTAACAGAAGGTGTTCAACAAGGGAAAATTGTAATAGGATGTACAACTTGCGCAACACAAGCGCAAGGTACAACTCGATGAAGCATGGGCAGATTGTTTTAAACACGAATTTTGGCCCATTTCTTTCATTTGGCTTGGATGATTTTGGAGAGCTCAAGGAGGGATTTTCACCAAGCAACACAAGGTAAGTGATTTCTTCCTATTTTTGGGTTAAATATGTGATCTTACATGGATTTAGCCATGGAAAATTTGTATAAATTCGGGATTTTTGGGAAGACATAGAACTTGGAATTTTAGACTTTTACCATTAATTTGAGCATGAAAATTGTAAAAAATTGTATATTTGAGTTAGTAAAGTTATGGGTAGAATTTATCTTCGAGAAATTTCGGAATCCGGGCACGTGGGTGTGAAGGGCATTTTGGTCAATTCCTTTAGCGGAAATGGGAGTTTATATAATCTGAATTTTTAACAAATATTTGAGTATATTTTCATTGGGTTATCATTATTTGGATAGTTCAGGGGCGTTGCGCATCCATTGAAGTCGACATAGAGGCTTGGAAGCCGGGTATGAATCTTCGGAGCGAGGTGAGTCTCCTTTCTAACCTTGTAAGAGGGAATTGTACCTATAGGTGTTCTACGTGCGGTGTGTAATGATTTTGGGGGCTATGTGCGCACAAAGTGACATGAGTCCATACGTAGCGACTATTATATCATGTCGGGTAGTTTTAGGACTCACGAGCATGCCATT
>ML404431.1:980-44768 GCA_005239525.1 Nicotiana knightiana | reverse complement strand
AACAACTTTTCTACCTTTCCTACCCCCTCACATAATCCTATCTTTTTCACCCAACCTTTAAAAGAGGAACCTGAATTCGATATTGCAAAAATGGTTTGGGAAAGAAAAGATGCTCTTGAAGCCAAGAAACAAACCAAGAAAAGGCGACACCAAGGAGAAAGTTCAAAAGGGTCCATCCAAGAAAGTCTGATGAGCTCTGATCAGAAGACTCCAGACTTCTATGTCTCCCAGCCAAGAAACATGTCAGAAGGAGATACCACATGTTGTTTCCTTTGATAGCATCAATATTCAAGAGTAAAGCTTTTTCTCCTCCGAGAAGGCATAGATCCATGGCATAATTTTGGACCTACCACGCCATTTGGTGATGAAGAGTGGCTTGGATAAAATCTTTGGCTTGTGGGGCACCTTGAATTTGGACTTGGATTTTTAGTGCTTCGGTTAAGTATGGGTCAAAAACATGTTGAAATTTGGATAGATAGTTATGAAGACTGTCCCTACATTCAAGGTAACTTCTGCAGTACCCAAATTTGCATGTTGGTACTCTAACTATCTTGTATCTAGAAGAGAAATTGGGGCAACAACAGGTTGACCTTTTCTTCCATGATAAGTGAGAGCAATTCGGATAGCACCAAAATGGATACGGGTGAAACCATGACCTCTCCACTGTCTGGGAAAATCATCTGGAATTTGGAGGGTAATAAATTGTTCCTCTCGAGTAGCTAGAATAGGATGCTGGTCAAGTTTTGTGTTGGACCAAGGAACAAATTTGGGTCCATGGTGCAAATGATTTTTTTGCAAAAGCTGTGTAAGGATTTATGAGGGGTAGTTCAGTGGAAGATATTTTTTGTTCATTAGGTAGGATATCGACTTCATAGAGGTAATCATATTTTTTTTTACAAGGTTTTATATAGAGTGGGAGACATATTCATTTTTGCTAGGGAATAGGATGATGGAAACGACTCAGACATATTTAGTAACTTGTTCCTCCCTCCGAAAGGATGGGCTGGCTCAGATATGAAAATAAAGACCCTTCAATTGGCTCATTAAGGCGTCCAGGTAAATATGAATTTCTTGTTAGTTACAAACCCCAAGAATGGCCAAAATTACCAGAGAAATTCACTCCAAGTTGGGAAGACATTGAAACCACCCCAAAACCAAAACCGCCATCAGCTCGTAACCCAGAATCCAAAAAGCCACCTGAACCTAAAACTCCATCAACCCAAAAGTCCACACTCCCACAAATATTCATGTTGAGCCATTCAAGTTCCATCCATACCTACGTTTTCCTCCACTCCAACCTTTTGAAAAAGAAGGTATCATCCATGCTCTAAAAATCCCCAAGAAAAACATAGTAATACCTTTTGGAGAAAAACCCCCAACAAGTGACATCGAGGCAACAATGAACTGGCAATCAGAAAATTCCATCTGCCACAACAAAGTGCTCAATAATATTGGCAACGCCATAAAAAACGTGGCTCATACACAAAACAAGTTAATGAGCAAAGTGGAAACAATTGAGAAAAAGGCGGAGCAGACATCGTCTAAGCATGCAGGACTAATCAAAGCCTTTGAGCTAAGATTGGCAAATTTACAATATGAAATTTGTCCGCCAGGAACTTCACTTTTCCAGTTCTTCCAACAACAATAAAAGGAGACGATTTCAATCAAGGAACAAATCCAACTTTTGAGAAATGACCTCTTTGAGTCAAAAAAATCCCCGCTTTTCCCTTCAAGACCTACCTTCTTCCCCATGTCAACACAAGCATATTCCCCACCAAAATTGGAAAACAACTTTTCTACCTTTCCTACCCCCTCACATAATCCTATCTTTTTCACCCAACCTTTAAAATAGGAACCTAAATTCGATATTGCAAAAATGGTTTGGGAAAGAAAAGATGCTCTTGCATCCAAGAAACAAACCAAGAAAAGGCGAAACCAAGGAGAAAGTTCAAAAGGGTCCAACCAAGAAAGTCTGATGAGCTCTAATCAGAAGACTCCGGACTTCTATGTCTCCCAGCCAAGAAACATGTCAGAAGGAGATACCACATGTTGTTTCCTTTGAAAGCATCAATATTCAAGAGTAAAGCATTTTCTCCTCCGAGAAGGCATAGATCTATGGCATAATTTTGGACCTACCACGCCATTTGGTGATGAAGAGTGGCTTGGATAGAATCTTTGGCTTGTGGGGCACCTTGAATTTGGACTTGGATTTTTAGTGCTTCGGTTAAGTATGGGTCAAAAACATGTTGAAATTTGGATAGATAGTTATGAAGACTGTCCCTACATTCAAGGTAACTTCTGCAGTACCCAAATTTGCATGTTGGTACTCTAACTATCTTGTATCTAGAAGAGAAATTGGGGCAACAACAGGTTGACCTTTTCTTCCATGATAAGTGAGAGCAATTCGGATAGCACCAAAATGGATATGGGTGAAACCATGACCTCTCCACTGTTTGGGAAAATCATCTGGAACTTGGAGGGTAATAAATTGTTCCTCTCGAGTAGCAAGAATAGGATGCTGATCAAGTTTTGAGGCAGCAACATATTCTTTGACTCCTTTTGGTCTGTATTGGACTAAGGAACGAATTTGGGTCCATGGTGCAAATAATTTTTTGGCAAAAGCTGAGTAAGGATTTATGATGGGTAGTTCAGTGAAGATACTTTTGGTTCATCGGGTAGGATATCGACTTCATAGAGGTAATCATATTTTTTTGACAAGGTTTTATATAGAGCGGGGGACACATTCATTTTTTTCTAGGGAATAGGATGATGGAAACGACTCAGACATATTTAGTAAATTGTTCCTCCCTCCGAAAGGATGGGCTGGCTCTGATACCTTTTATGCGTAACTGAGTTACTTTAGCTTGTATAGTCATCATGTTTAGCCTAATTTTACCTATCTACTTTTATTATATCTTAATTGCAACTTGTACTACACATTTAGGTGAATTACCTATTTTCTTGATTTATATTCCTGATTTAACCGTGGGATTCTTTACTTGAAATTGCTATCCTTGAAATATCATTGTTTCAGTTGTTTTGTTTTGGTTTTCGTGATTATTGTAGAGATGATTGTTTGGTTGTTGCACGAGGTTTCTGCCATGCGATTGTTATTGTTTGCACGAGGTTTCTACCATGCAGTTGTGATTATTGATATGCATACGGCGGTATAAGGTCTGGGTGTTGAAATAGATATGGTGAGATAAGGTTGGATTGATACGCGCGGCTAGTAGGGGAACTACTAGAAGTCATGCAGTGTGATAAGGTTGGCTAAAACGCGAGATGCTATTTATGGGAAATGATTTTCATAAAAATAAACTATAAAGTCTCCCGGGGTGATATAAGAAAAGATTGTGGGATATTTACTTTTAGGACTACGAGGCGGTACCTCGGGAGTGCCCCTATTGATTTCCTCTATTTGTTGTATTAGTTGTTGTTGTCTTTCCCTAGCTTGTAAGATTTTTGCTTCCCTTTCATGTTGTATTTGTCTTTCTTTGGTTCCGTGTTATTATCTTCCATAAATTCTCATTGTTTCACTTCTCTATTATTCATTATATTTTTATAACTCCTACCTTGTTTCTTATTATTTCCAGTAGGGCCCTGAACTGATCTCGTCACTACTCTACCGGGGTTAGGCTTGGCCTTTACTAGGTACCGTTGTGGTGTACTCATACTACACTTCTGCACATCTTTTTATGCAGATCCAGGTACTTCCTACCGGACCAGGTATCAGTGAGCTAGCCGTAAGTAGAGATTTCAAGGTATATCTGCCAGCGCCTAGAGACCTCAGAGTCTCCCTCTTTCTTTATTATGTTGTTTCCTTATCTTCATTAGACTCTGATGTATAGAGATATTTAGTATCTCTTTAGAGCTTGTGACTTATATCTATCGGGTTTTGGGAATTATTTATACTCGAGTTGCATATTT
This sequence comes from Nicotiana knightiana, assembly GCA_005239525.1. Taxonomy (NCBI): domain Eukaryota; kingdom Viridiplantae; phylum Streptophyta; class Magnoliopsida; order Solanales; family Solanaceae; genus Nicotiana; species Nicotiana knightiana. The sequence goes on along the minus strand of ML404431.1, from coordinate 40,841 downwards.
TATTTATTACACTTGTTGATGTTTGAGTTTTAGTTTAATACTTCGGTTATTCAGCTTACCTGTTAGGCTTACCTATCTGTAGAGACTAGGTTCCGTTACGACATCCTACAGAGAAAAACTGGAGTCGTGACATCTTCTGACCTTCAAAATACCGACCACACGTAAATGGTCGCATTTTAGACTGTTATTAGTCATTATTGATTGATTTTGGTCGATTTTTTCGGAAGGTATTTCCCGAATTTCTAGTAGTGGATGAGGGGAATGCACAGAGAAGAAAAAAAAAGGAAAAAGTAGGGAAAGAGAGAGGAGGAGAGAGGCGAGAGAGATGGGGGAGATAGGAGGAGCCTACCTTTGCAGATGGAGGGTGGTCGCCAGTGGCTGTCGTGGTCGCCGACAATCGTGAAATTCAAAAAGCAAATAAAGGAATAAAATCAAGGAAAACTTCGAGGAGAGAGAAAGTCTTCCAAGATTTTTCAGAATCTCTAATTTATTGCAGCATATCGCTGATTGAAAATAACTAATAAATATTTAATTATTAAAAATTAATTTTAACTACTAAAATTGATTTTATAAACGAAAAGTTATATATTTGGATGGAATGTCGAAGCTAGTAACAAGCAGTTGGCGTGTTTGGTTAAGAAAAAGAATTCTATTCAAGTAACTGAAATTCCCTTATATTAATTTTAAAAATATAGATTAAAAAATCTACATTAAAAAAAGTTGAATATGATGGAAAGGGAGCTAGGAGTTTTGCTTTGCGAAGGATATTTCAGAGGTTATAAAAAGTATTACTCAGTAATGACATAGTAAAACGTCTAGTGAAACCAAAGTGTTGATAAGCTTAAATATGTCTTTATACTTTGACTTAAAATCACTTACGACATTTACCAAATACTTAAATAATAAAAAATGCTTATTTTTTACCCGTAAAATGGTGCAGTTGAATTTATATGTGGTTTCTAGACAAGTGAATTAATTTGATCCTTAAATAATAAAATAATCGAATATTATGCAATACTCAGCCTTAAAATGTAGATGAAACAACAGAAGTGTTTCCAGGAACAAGATTTCCAGGCACATGAATTGCATTAAGCTTTGTATAGAATATAGTGTAAGTTCGCTTGTAAATTCGTGTGCTTTACAATGATAACTGAGCTTACTATTTATAGTTGTGTGTAGGGAAGGAGGTCCTAGAATCGTGCTCTTCTTTAATGTCAATTATGAGGGTCATTGATGAAGGTGTAACGGTGGACATAAATGCCAAACTCCCTATAACGGGTCGTCACTTTTAATGTCGCGGAATATTCTTTATTAAATGCTATCAGGTATAGAGCATTTAACACACCTTTATGAATGTTATCCCTTCTGGTGACAAGCGGAATAACTGCGTTCAGTATTTGGCCAATCTCGTCTTGAGTTTCACGTGCCTTTCCTTTAGATGATCACGTGTCAAATCATATTTTACCCTATACAGATAGTCCCCGTGCTTTCCAGTGACATAATTTTATGTTACCGGGAAGTTGGTAGAAACACTCTTTTGGTGGGAATTACTATAACTCCCTCTGAAGGCTTCTGACAGTTGATTAGACGCACGTCTCTCCGAATTTAATGGACCGAACACGCGTCATCCCACGATTCAACATAGCATTTGCCGATTATCGAGGTAATCATGGCCATGAATTTAGCCGCCAAAATTTTACTTATACATATTATCCTTTCTCTATTGTACTTCATAATTTTCCAAGCTTCTAATTTGCACCTTTGTTTCCCATCTTCTCTCTAACTTTATTCAAATAAAAAAAACCTTTTCCTTCGTCTATTCAATGGATTCTTCTTCAAAACACGCCAGTTCTTCAAAGAATAAGAACAAGGTAGAAGAATCTGCTCCTCCGGCGGTGGTTTCCATCATCCGTAGAAGTCTTAATGCCACAAAAAATTCGAAGAAAAACTCCCTATAGCTAAACCTCGTACATGGGTTGTCAGTAGGTACACTTCTTCAATTCGTCCTTCCAGTATTCCTATTGTGAAGGAAGACTGTCGCTGCCATGAGTTGGATATTATTGCTACCAAGTATGTTAGGCACAAGTATGTCCTTCTGCGTGGAGGACGGTCGCCTGCCTTTGGCGTTTTTGTCAGGAGACTAGAAGAGCTAACCTTAGCTCGTATGATGAATCTCTTCTCTCCTAAGATTTTCCATGGGGGAATGATAAACCTCTACAAACATGGTCACCATGCTCTATTGACTAGCATGGATGATGATAATTATTGTGGGTGGATGGAACGGTTTGTTGCAGTTGCCACCAATAACATCATTCCGACAACGCCTTCATCCTTTTCAGCCACTTGGAATCGCACTCGTAAGATCTTCATTTAATATTTTCTTTTACTAAATATTCCTTTATGTCCATATTGACCCTTCACCCTTCGCATGTTTCAGCAACTCGATGGATCCCACCGGTGGTAGAAGGCTTGGACCAGTGGGTTGAGAAGATCTTGGACGTTACGATGCCTGAAACTCGGTTGTGGAAAGAACTATCCCTGAAATACGGGTGGAAGGACAAAAATCATGGTAATTTAAACTTACGTTTCTTCCATTTTTTATGTGAAGAACTTGGTTGAACCCTTATAACTTGTTCGTGAAATTAGGTCTACTTGCAGGCTTTGTTGCTGTCCCCGAGGAGGACGTCTTGGCTGATCCTGCTAATGCAGCAAGGTTACTTCAGGAGGTGCTTACTCGAACAGGTATTTTCGAGACTGCTTCGGGCACGAATGCTTCTTTACGGAGTCCCCGGACGAGGACAAACAACCAAAGAAGAGACATTCTTTCGCCGTCGGGAAAAAGAATAAGAGGGAGAAGACTGATGCCCCCGAGCCATCTCCGGTAGCGATGGTGATTGGTCCTCCTTCCGGGCCGGTCCTAGATACCGTGGTGATTGATAATGACGAAGAAGCTAGTGATGATGGAGCTTCTCTACATATAAGATGACGATCCACATCATCTCAACAGGATGCTCGACCTGTTGAGACAGTTACACCAACCGAGGACAATGTCTTGGTGCTATGGGGAGAGTTTGATTTGATACATAATGCCAACTTCAATTTTTGGGCCCCAATTGATGTACCCGGTATTGTGGTGCTCAGTATCGTGTCCTTGTCATCTTTGGTTTGCGAGGACCCAACTATCAGCATGCATTTGATTCAGTTTCTTCTCACCCTTCAACTACATCATCTTCACTCCCCATCTTCACCAGCACCAGCAACTGCTACATCACTTCAATCTTCATCCACTATTCCACCAGCAACTCCTCCATCACTTCCATCTTCATCCATTTTTCTACCAGCAACTACTACATCATCTCCTCTAGCTGCATCTGATCATGAGAAGGGTGTTCCTCTTCCCCAGTCCCCAGTTCATGGGAATTTGGATTCCGAGAAGAATTGGGAAAAGATTCGGGCATTCTCTGGAGAGTGTATGTTAAATAAAGCCATGCACAACGCTGCAGCGGTACGTTCCTTTCTTCCTTCATTATTTCTTCTACATATCCTTATTTTTACCTTTCCCATTTGGTAGGCCAACTTTCTTGTTTCTGAGGGCCTTCAGAGGTTGATTCGTGAGAAGGAAGAACTTACTTCCGACCGGGATCAACTTGCGGTGGAACGGGACCACGCTGTTATCCGCCTCTAGGAGTTGGAAGCCAAAGCTGCTGAAGATGTTTTATTGGAGGCTCGTTTGCAGCAAATCGAGCAAGCGGTGCTAACCTTTAGCCAAAAAATTGGCCCGCTAAGGGTTAGATTTGACTAAGCCAGAACCAAATGGGCTGAAGTCCATGACGCTGTTCATGTTGCAACAGAATGCGAAGCTGCCTCCGCTGAAAGGGTGACTAACTTAGAGGCGACCTTGAACTCCAAAATTGAAGAGCTTGGTGTTTTGGGGGCAAAACATGCCCATTTGGAAGAGAAGTACAGGGAAACTATCAAGCATAATAGGCTCTTTAGTTCAACTGTCTGTGACCTTGACGTTAGCCTCATATATTTTTGGTCCGCTCGAGAAAGCCTTTCTGCTGAGGTAACCCAACTCAAAGAAGAACTTAAGCTCCGAGAGACCTCCCTCGTTGTTGAGAAAACTTACGCCATGTAAAGAATGAGGAGGAAAACCTTGGAAGAGGCCAAAGCAGGTATCATTGACTTTGATGTCGAAATTGCTAAGGTCGTGAGCTTGAGTAGCTGCTAAAAATGGGCCCAGCGCAATCTGATGCTCCTGGTCGTTCTGTTTCCGGTTCCAAGTTCTCGAGAACAGAAGAGGAATCAGAGGAAGATGATGTTGAAGACCAAACTGGGGGATTTGCCGAGCTATCAGTTGTTCCATCTGCTTCTCCTGGGATGCAGACACTTCTTTTCCTCCTGGTTCTGGAGATACTGCAGTTCAACTTTTCTTTTCTTTTTCCAATTCTTGTACCTTTGTCGTTTTGGCACGTTTTTTGCAAATAAAAACATATTCTTTACTCAAGTACTATTTCAGTCTCACTTTTGTTTAAATATCCATGCAAGTCTTTATTCTTTGTATTTTCTTAAGAATTCTGCACACATTTGTCTGTTCGCGTTTTATTATATGCAGCCTAAGATGCTTCTTCCTCGAAGAACTTTGGTTTCGGGCATTAACCCTTTTACGTGAGGGTTTCCATAAGTATTTGTGCAATTTTACTTTTTGCGTCCTTTCGTGTACGTCTGCATGTGCATTTTTCCCAGAAGGCATTTTGATTTCGTGCATAAATTCTTCCGTAACAAACACTTTAACGTAAGGGTTTTCATAAGTATTTGTGCAAGTTTATTTTTTGCGTCCTCTTGTGTATGTCTTTGGGTACATTTTTCCTCGAAGGAATTTTGATTCTGGTCATAAATTCTTTCGAAACCAACGTTTTAACGTGAAGGTTTTCATAAGAGAGGGCCCTCTTATGTTTACGATACTCTTGAAGATGTAACGACCCGACCAATTGTTTTACTTTCTAGAACCCTGTTCCCCTAAATAATACTCCCCGTATAGGATTTTACTATTTTATGACTTGTGGGGATGGTTCGTTTGAGATTTGGAAAGGTTCGGGTTGAAATCGAAACACTTGGTTCCTTAAGTTGGCCTAAAAAGGCTAAGTTTGACTTCAGTCAAAATTTTGAGTAAAAGACCTCAGAATCGGAATTTATTTGTTCCAATAGGTTCATATGATGATTTTGGAGTTGGGAGTATGCTCGGTTTGAGTTTTGGATGACCAGGGAGCGTTTCGGTGCCTAATATCAAAAGTTGGTTCTTGAAGAATCTTGAAGTTCTTTAAATTTGGTTTGGAGTGGGTTTTGGTGTTATTGAGGTCCAAACGGAATTCAGAGACCAGTAATAGTTCAATAATGTCATTTAAGACTTGCATGGAAACTTTGGTGTCATTCCAAGTAGTCTAAGTATGATTCGGCACATTCGGAGCAATTTGGAAAACCTGAAGTTCATATTTTTTATTCAATTTGGTTTTAGGGTGAAATTCTTATTTCCGTTGTTGATTTTTGCGTATTGAGAGTTTGTGCAGGTCCGTATCATGTTTTCAGACTTGTTGGTGTCTTTGGACTGGGTCCCGAGGGGCTCGGGTGAGTTTCGGACCCCTCAGAGATAAGTGTGAAAAACCAGAAAACTCCAGTTCTTGTTTCATGCTTCTCAAACACGGAAGGACTCTCGCGTTCACGTAGAAGGAATTGGGGGCTGTGGAATTTTTTGCTACGCGTTCGCGATAGCTGGTCTATGTTCGCGAAGGTCTGGGATCTGTAACCTTCGCGTTCGCGTGAGGAGACTCGCGTTCTCCTAGAGTATCATGGAATGGGTTTGGCCGCTATTTGTTCTTCGTGTTCATGGTGAAGCCCTCGCGTTCACGAAGGGGAGGCCGAGCCAGCCTTCAAGTTCACGATGACTTGGTCGTGTTTGCGATGAGTCGTCTCCAAGGACTAGAATTGCTTGCCTTCATGAAAATGAGGCCCCTTCCACATTCGCGAAGAAGGAGGCCGCTGGGCAGTGAGTTTCAAATCGGGAGTTGGTCATATTTAGGGCCATTTATTGCACTCTTGGGCAATTTGGGAACTTTTAAGGAGGGGATTTCAACCTCGCTTTGTGAGGTATGTAATTTCTACTTAATGTGAATTTAATACATAAATTACGGGTATATTTTAATATGAAAATTTGTAGAAATCATGGGTTTAGATGAAAAACCTAGGTTTTGATAAAATGAGATTTTACTTTGAAAATGATTATGGAACTTAGTGAAAATCATATATTTATGTTCCAAAGGTTATGAGTAACAAATTTCTTCAAAAATTTCCGAAATTCGGGCATGTAGGCTTGGGGGTAATTTTTAGGAATCTTTCATTTAGGGTTGGGTAATCACTTTAATAGTGGGGATATGAGCTTATGAGCATAAACTGATTAATTTATATAATGTTTGACTAGTTTTGAGTTATTTGGCACCAAATTTGGAGGTTTGAGCACGTTCTTGAATCGGTAAGTAGGCTTTGAGACAAGGTAAGTCTCCTTTTGACCTTGTAAGAGTTAAACTTTCCCCATAGGTGAATTAAATAATATATGTGACTATTTGTGGGGGGCTACGTACGTACGAAGTGACGAGATTCCGTGCGTAGCTACTATTTATGCTAAAGCCCGGGTAATCTAGGACCCCCATTATTCCATACTTGAAATAATTGCGCCTTTACTTGTCAATTGGATTGCTTAAAAATCATAATTCCAAAAATTCTAAGAGAATCCAAAAAGGGATAAGTTTCACTTATTTGAGGTTATGAATAGATTACTTGACTGCTATTGAATTGTGTTTCGTTAAGTGTTTTCTATTTGTGGAGCGGGCCGAGCGCCTCGGCGAATTAAATACATGCATCTATGGTTTGCATCGTTCGACCATCAACAGTGCACATTTTAAATATTGTTATGTTGGTTCGGGCCGTACGACCTCTGCATTATTTGCGCATGAATTTTTTTGGGATTTTATACTCATAACCGATATTGCTCCAATGTTTAATGGAAGATAAATTTGGGATCAATAATTGTGAAAAAAGGATATTTACCATCTCTTGTTGTTGAGTTTTAGTATATTTACTGTAATCCATGCTTAGTTATAATTTAGATTTATTATCATTAGCTTTTGTAAGTGTCAAGTCGACCGCTCATCACTACTTCTTCGAGGTTAGGCTGGATACTTACTGGGTACATATTGTTTTATGTACTCACGCTACACTTCTGCACTTATCTGTGCAGGATATGAGGCAGGTGCATCTAGATATCCATACGGTACACATTCTTGATCTGGGTTCGAGATTCCACGGTGACATGCCCTTCTGAGCCGTTCCGCACCATGTCAGAGTCTCTCTTTTATTTTGTTTTTGTCTATTCTTTTTTTCAGACACTAGGATAGGCATCTTTTGCATATTCTACTAAGTTGCTCATATACTTGTGACACTAGATCTTGGCACGTAGTAGTAGACTTGTGATTTTTGGTTTATGTTCTTATGGTTATAAATTTTTCTAATTGTTTTCATTTATTGATATCAATTGGTTTTCATTAAATATTATAAATAAAGGAACAATCACTACGTCGAAAATTCACTAAAATGGGAAATCATTAAGTTATTCATTGTTGGCTTGTCTAGAAATGGTGATGCACGACATCACGGCCTAATATGGAATTGGGTCGTGACAACATGGTATCAGAGCACTAGGTTCACGTAGGTCTCACAAGTTATGGGCAGGTCTAATAGATTCTAACGGATCGGTGCGGAGACGTCCGTACTTGTCTTCGAGAGGCTATAGAATGTATGGAAACTACTCCTTATTCATCTCCTATCATGCAGTTGATGGTATATTAAGTTTCTTCTTCTCATTCTCTCACAGATGGAGAGAACGCACAAATCAGACGTTCTAGACCCGGGAGGGGCTGCTCCACCTGTTGTTAGAGGCCAAGGCAGAGGCCGGGGCAGGGCACCAGCCTGAGGTAAAGGGCGAGGACATCCCAGAGTTTCCCAGTTGCACCGCAAGTGGATCTAGTGGAGGATCCTATAGTTGAGGAGCAGGGCAAGGTGCCCGTAGCAGAGCTAGCTCTAGCCGATTTTATGATAGTACCGAGCTTCCAGGAAGTCATAGGCCATTTGATATGATTCATGGATTCTACGAGCCAGTCTAGTTTACTTCCAGCGGACCCGGCCATATCTCAGGAAAGTGGGGGAGCACAGACCCCTACCGCTCAGGCTCCTGGACACGCAGCCACTTTATATCATACCCAAAGCACCTTACTCGTGGGCGGAGCCAAGCCAGTCACAGCAGCTATTCCTAAGCCTAGACTAGCTACGGCCGGCGAGCCGCAGAAGCTTTTGGATAGATGGACTAGGCTTCACCCTCCGGTCTTTGGGGTGAGCGACATGAGGATCCTCAGGACTTTATTGATAGATGCATGGACAAACTGCACAACATAAGGATATTGGAGTCTCACGAGGTGGATTTCACTACCTTTTAGTTGGAAGGCAGAGTACATAGGTGGTGGCATTATTATCTTCTTGGTAGACTAGCAGATTCTCCTCCCAAGACTTGGGACCAGCTCACACGCCTATTCTTGGATAGTATATTTCACCCTCTCAGAGGGAAGAGTTGCGATTTCAGTTTGAGCAGCTCCAGTAGGATCATATGCCAATGACCGATTTTGAGGCAAGGTTGTCTAAGATTTCTCACCATGAACTCATGATACTCCCTACTGAGGTAGATTGTGTGCAGAGATTTGTTGCAGGGTTGCACCCATGTATTCAGGCTAGTATGGCCCGAGAGGTAGAGATGGGTACTTCCTACCAGCTAGTAGTGGAGATTGTTCGGAGGATAGGCAACTATCTTCAGAGGGGTAGGGATCAAATGCAGCAAGACAAGAGGGTGCATTACCCCGGAGAGTTCAGAGGTGCCCCAGCTAGAGGCAGAGTTCAATTCAGGAGGGGTCAGCCCAGTAGGCCCCCATATCCAGCACCGCTGCCTCCACGGGGTGCTCCAGCGTGACCCTATTTCAGCGCTATGTCAGAGAGTTCTTACTAACCTCCAGCCATTTAGGGTCCTTCCAGTGGGTACTCCAGTCATCAGGGTTCTTCTAGTGCTTACTTTAGTGCCATGCCAGAGAGTTCATATCTCCCACCAGCTATTTAGTGTTCTTCCGATTGGTATTCAGACCATCAGGGTCAGACTTCAGGGCAGCAGCTCACTGCGCCGAGAGGTTGTTTTGTATGCGGGGATCTTAGTCATGTACGGAGATTTTCCCCAGGCTTCGGGGAAAGGCAGTGCAGCAGGGCCAACAGCCCATGATTACAGCTCCAGTAGTCACACCAGTCGTCCGGCCGCCTAGAGGCGGAGGGCAGGTGGGTAGAGGCCATCCTATAGGTGGAGGTCTGACATGCGGAGACCTGCCAGGTTGCGCTCCAGCTAGGTTTTATGCTTTTCTGGCAAGGCAGGATGCAATGGCCTCACATGCCGTGATCACATGTATTATCTCTGTCTGCGGTAGGGATACTTCAGTATTATTTGATCTAGGATCTACCTATATGTATGTGTCATCCATGTTTTCTCACTTTCTGGATATTCCTCTTGGGTCCCTGGGTACTTCTATTTATGTGTTCACTCCTATGGGCGATTCTATTGTTATGGATCGGATCTACCAGTCTTGTGTGGTTATATTTTGTGGATATGAGACTAGAGCAGATCTTATGTTGCTTGATATGATCGATTTTGAGGTCATCCTGGGCATGGATTGGCTATCTCCATATCATTCCATCCTTGATTGCCATGCCAAGACTGTTACCTTAGCAATGCCAGAGTTGTCGAGTTTGGAGTGGAAGGGTTCATTTGTCAGTACATCTAGTCGGGTTATATCTTTTATGAAGGCTCGGCATATGGTCGAGAACGGTTGCTTGGATTATCTAGCTTATGTTCGGGATACTACCGCAGAGTCTCCGACGATTGATTCAGTGCTAGTAATTCGGGAGTTCGCCGATGTGTTTCTTCTGGCCTTCTAGGCATGCCACCAGATCGTGATATTGATTTCCGTATAGACTTGGCTCCATGCACTCAGCCTATATCTATCCCACCGTACCGTAGGGCTCCAAAAGAATTGAGAGAGTTGAAGGAAGAACTTGAGTAGTTGCTAGCAAAAGGGGTTCGTCAGGGTGAGTGTATCACCTTGGGGTGCACTGGTATTATTTGTGAAGAAGAAAGATGGGACTATGCGGATGTGCATTGATTACCTAAAGTTGAACAAAGTCACCATTAAGAACAAGTACACGTTGTCGTGTATTGATGATTTGTTTAACCAGTTGAAGGGTGCTGGGGTGTTTTCTAAGATTGACTTGAGATCGGGGTACCATCAGTTGAAGATTCGAGACTAAGATGTTCCGAAGACTGCCTTTCGTACTAGATATGGCCAGTATGAGTTTCTAGTGATGTCCTTCGGCTTGACTAATGCCCCAGTTGCGTTTATGGAATTGATGGACAGGGTGTTCAGGCCTTGATTTGTTCTTCATTGTCTTTATTGATGACATTTTGATTTACTCACATAGCATGGAGGACCACGAGCAACATTTGAGAGTGGTGCTTCGGACCTTGCGGGAACAGAAGTTGTATGCTAAGTTCTCCAAGTGTGAGTTTTGGTTAGATTCCGTGGCAGTCTTGGGGCATGTGGTATGAGGCGAGGGCATTAAGGTGGATCCCAAGAAGATTAAGGCAGTTCAGAGTTGGCCTCATCCCACTTCGGTGATCGAGATTAGGCGTTTCTTGGGGTTAACAGGTTATTATCGCCGGTTTGTGGAGGGTTTCTCATCCATTGCAGCATATTTGACTAGATTGGCCCAAAAAGAGTACTCAGTTTTGTTGGTCCAATGATTGTGAGGCGAGCTTCCAGAAGCTCAAGACAGCTTTGACCATAACACCAGTCCTTGTGTTTCCTTCCGGTTCGAGGATATACATGGTGTATTGAAACGCCTCACGAATTGGCTTGGGTTGTGTTTTGATGCAGGAGGGGAAATTTATTGCATATGCTTCACGTCAGCTGAAGACCAATAAGAAGAATTATCCTGTACTTGATTTGGAGTTGGCCGCGATTGTTCATGCTCTTAAGATCTGGAGGCGTTATCTATATGGTGTGTCTTGTGAGGTTTACATTAATCATCGCAGTTTGCAGCATTTGTTCAAGCAAAGGGATCTCAATTTGAGGAAGAGTCTATGGCTTGAGTTACTGAAGGATTATGACATCATAATTTTTTATTATACGGGAAAGGCGAATGTAGTCGCGGATTCCTTGAGCAGGAATACAGAGTGTATGAGTAGCTTGGCATTCATTTCAGCAGAGGAGAGGCCACTAGCCTTGGACATTCAGTCCCTGGCTAACAGGCTTGTGAGGTTGGATATTTCAGAGCCTAGCCGAGTTCTTGCTTGCGTCGTTGCCCTGTATTCACTATTGGAGCAGATCAAGGCTCGACAATTTGATGATTTGTACGTATTGGTACTCAGAGAGACGGTACTACAGGGTAGTGCCAAGGAGGTTTCTATTGGCCAGGATGGTGTTCTGCGATTCTAAGGTTGCTTATGTGTTCCTAATGTCGATGGCCCGAGGGAGAGGATTCTAGAAGAGTCGCAAAGTTCTCAGTATTCCATTCACCCGGGTTCTACGAAGATGTATCATGACCTGAAGCAGCATTATTGGAGGCGGTGGATGAAGAAAGACATAGTTGAGTATGTAGCTAGATGCCTAAATTTCCAGCAGGTCAAGTATGAGCACCAGAGGCCAGGAGGCCTACTCCAGCAGATGACTATACCCTAGTGGAAGTGGGAGTGCATCACTATGGACTTCCTAGTTGGGTTGCCGCGGACTTTACAGAAGTTTTATGTAGTTTGGGTCATTGTAGGTAGATTGACCAAGTCGGCACACTTCATTCCTGTGATGACTACGTACTTTTCGGATAGATTGGCCTAGATTTATATTCAGGAGATAGTTCGGCTGCATGGTGTGCCTATTTCCATCATTTCAGATAGAGGTCCTCAGTTTACTTCGCATTTTTGGAGAGCCGTATAGAGTGAGTTGGGGACCCCTGTAGAGCTCAGCACAGCATTCCATCCACAGACCGACAGGCAGTCGGAGTGGATAGTTCAGATATTGGAGGACATGCTCAGAGCATGTGTGATTGACTTTGGAGGGTAGTGGGATCGATTCTTACCGTTGGCCGAGTTTTCTTACAATAATAATTACCAGTAAAACATCGAGATGGATCCATTTGAGGCCTTATATGGTCGGCGATGTCGTTCTCCTATTGGGTGGGTTTTGCCCGACGAGGCTAGGTTGTATGTGATTGATTTGGTGAAGGATGCCTTGGAAAAGGTAAAGTTGATTCAGGAGCGGCTTTGCACAACATAGTCCCGACAGAAGAGTTACACGGATCAGAAAGCGCGAGAGTTATCATTTATGGTGGGTGAGAAGGTTCTCTTGAAAGTCTCGCCGATAAAGGGAATCATGAGGTTTGGGAAGAAAGGCAAGTTGAGCCCAAGGTTTATTGGCCCATTTGAGGTGTTGAGGCTAGTTGGGGAGGTTGCTTATGATCTTTCTTTGCGTCCCAGTCTATCGCGATTTCATCCGATTTTCCACGTGTCGATGCTCCTGAGGTATCATCCCGACTTGTCACATGTGTTAGACTTCAACACGATTCAGTTAAATGAGAGTCTAGGTTATGAAGAGGAGCCAATTGCCATTATTGATAAGCAGGATTGCCAGTTGAGATCCAAGAGGATTTCCGCGGTAAAGGTCCAGTGGAGGGGCCAACCGGTCGAGGAGGCGACTTGGGAGTCCGAGGAGGACATGTGGAGCAGATATCCTCACTTGTTCAGCACTCCAGGTATGATTCTAAACTCGTTCGAGGACGAATGTTTCTTTAAGAGATGGAGAATGTAACTACTCGACCAGTCATTTTGCTTTCTAGAACCCCGTTCCCCTAAATAAGATTCCCCATATGTGCTTTTACTATTTTATGACTTGTGGGGATGGTTAGTTTGAGATTTGGAAGGGTTCGGGTTGAAATCGAAACACTTGGTTCCTTAAGTTGGCCTAAAAAGGCTAATTTTGGCTTTGGCCAACATTTTGAGTAAACGACCTCAGAATTGGGATTTGACGGTTCCAATAGGTTCTTATGATGATTTTAGACTTGGGATTATGCTCGTTTGGGGTTTTGGATGACCCAAAAGCGTTTTGGCACCTTATATTATAAGTTGGTTCTTGAAGAATCATGAAGTTCTTTAAATTTGGTTTGGAGCGGATTTTATGTTATCGAGGTCTAAAAGGAATTTGAGACTGAGAATAGTTCCGTCAAGTCATTTAAGACTTGCACAGAAAATTTGGTGTCATTCCGAGTAGACTAAGCATGATTCGGCGCATTCGGAGCAATTTGGAAAACATGAAGTTCATGTTTTGATTCAATTTGGTTTTAGGGCGCGATTCTTAGTTTAGTTGTTGATTTTTGCGTATCGAGAGTTCGACCACGTCTCTATCACGTTTTCAGACTTGTTGGTGCCTTGGACGGGGTCCTGAGGGGCTCGGCTGAGTTTCGGACGCCTCGGAGCTAAATGTGAAAAACCATAAAATTCAAGTTCTGGTTTTCTTCTTGGCGAACGCGGAAGGACTCTCGCGTTCGCGTAGAAGGAATTGGGGGATGGGAATTTTTTGCTATGCGTTCGCGATAGCTGGTCCGCTTTTGCGAAGGTCTGGGATCTATGACCTTCGCGTTCGCGTGAGGCGACTCGCATTCGTGTAGAGTATCCAGCGTTGTGCCTGGGACGCTATTTGTTCTTCGCGTTCGCGAAGGGTAGGCCGAACCAGCCTCTACGTTCGTGATGACTTGGTCACATTCGTGATGAGTCGTGTTCATGCGCCACAACCGTTTGCCTTCGCAAACGCGAGGTCCCTTCCGCGTTCACAATGAAGGAGGCAGTTGGGCAGTGAACTTAAAATCAGGACTTAGGCATTTTTGGGGCCATTTATTGCACTCTTGGGCGATTTGAGAGCTTTTAAGGAGGGGATTTCGACCTAACTTTGTGAGGTATGTAATTTATTCTTAATTTGAGTTTAATACATAGATTATGGGTAGATTTTAACATGTAAATTTGTAGAAATCATGGGTTTAGATGAAAAATGGGATTTTACTACGAAAATGACTATGGAACTGAGTGAAAATCACATATTTATGTTCCAAAGGTTATGTGTAACAACTTTCTTCGAAAATTTCCGAAATCCGGGCATGTGGACCCGGAGGTGAATTTTAGGAATCTTTCATTCAGGGTTGGGTAATCACTTTAATAGTGGGGATATGAGCTTTTGAGAATAAATTGATTAATTTATATAATGTTTGACTAGTTTCGAGTCATTTGGCACCAAATTTGGAGGTTTGAGCACGTACTTGAATAGGGAAGTGGGCTTTGAGACGAGATAAGTCTCCTTTCTAACCATGTAAAAGGGAAACTTTCCCCATAGGGGAATTAAATAATATATGTGACTATTTATGGGGGCTACATACGTACGAATTGACGAGAGCCCGTGTGTAGCTACTATGTATGCTAAAATTCAGGTAGTCTAGGACCTCATTATGCCCTACTTGAAATATTTGCTCCTTTACTTGTCAATTGGATTGCTTAAAAATCATAATTCCCAAAATTTTAAGAGAATTGCAAAAGGGATAAGTTTCACTTATTTGAGGTTATGAATAGACCACTTGACTGTTATTGAAAAACTTGTGTTTCATTAAGTGTTTTAAATTTTTGGAGCGGGTCGAGCGCCTCGGCCTATTAAATATATGGATCTACGGTTCGCGTCGTTTGACCCTCGGCAGTGCACATTTTAAATATTGTTATGTTGGTTCGGTCCGTACGACCTCTGCATTATTTGCGCATGAAATGTTTTGGGAATTTATACTCATAACTGATATTGCTCCAATGTTATATGGAGGATAAATTTGGGATCAATAATTGTGAAAAAGAAAGGATATTTACCATCTCTTGATGTTGATTTTTAGTATATTTACTATAATCCATGCTTAGTTATAATTTTGATTTATTATCATTAGACTAAGTAAGTGTCAAGTCGACCCCTCGTCACTACTTCTTCGAGGTTAGGCTGGATACTTACTGGATACATATTATTTTATATACTCATGCTATACTTCTGCACTTATCTATGCAGGATCTGAGGCAGTTACATCTGGATATCCATCTGGCGCGCATTTTTGATCTTGGTCCGAGATTCCATGGTGAGCTGCCTTTCTGAGCCGTTCAACACCATGCTAGAGTCTCTATTTTATTTTGTTTTTGTCTATTCTTTTTTTCAGACAGTAGGATAGACATCTTTCGTATATTCTACTAAGTTTCCCATATACTTGTGACACTAGATCTTGGCACGTAGCAGTAGACTTGTGATTTTTGGGTTCTGTTCTACGGTTATAAATGTTTCTAACTGTTTTCATTTATTGATTTAAATCGGTTTTCATTAATTATTTTAAGTAAAAGAAAAATCATTACGTGGGAAATTCTTTAAAATGGGAAATCATTAATTTATTCATTGTTGGCTTGTCTAGCAACGGTACAGGACACCAATACGGCCTGATATGAAATTGGGTCGTGACAGAAGAGGACGTCTCCTATCCATTGCGGCACTAGCATTTGAAGTACTTTTTTAACTTTCAAATGACAAAGCTAGTTCATCGATCATGCAAGAAAAAAGATAAAAACAAAAGATTCATTTCATTTAGTTCCTTCTATTTTCAAAAGTACACAAGAATTTGCTGTGCTAAAAAGAATTTGCCATTACTTGTGGCTATCTTGTACAACTTGTTTCTACGAGGCAGATTGCATAGTCCCGGTGCTGATCGTGCAATTATGTTTCTTGTTTTTCGTTTCCCGGTCGATGTGGCAGTCATTATTGTCGTATTCTCATATCACCCCCCCCCCCAGTGTTCGAATGCGAAGAATACGAATTAGAACACTAGAATTTTTGTACTTCCAAACCTTCAATCAATGAATTGTTAGATAATCCTTAACTCGGTAACACACCTTAATTCTCCTTAGGAATCTATGCTATCAAGAAAAAGATTATCTAACAACCCTCGAGTGGCATGTGCTCGTGAACGGTTGGGTAACCTTTTGTCAATAGCAAACTTAACTTCCTATTTGGAATTTGCTATAGAGAAAAAGATTATCTAACCTTCTCCGAGTGGAAACTTGCTTGTTTGCCTTGCTATTAAAGGTCTTATTGTTGTTGTCTTCTTAGTATGCTTTCTCTCGTTACCTCGTTAAAAACCTTGCAAGAAAAATCCAATTGGGACAAAAACTGAACGAAAAGAAAAAGAGTGCAGCACATACTTTAAGATTGGATAATGTTCATCAGCAATAATATCTATTGAGATGCGCCACGTTCCAATTATTGGGAAACATGTATCCATTCTGTTTCTCCAACTCGTATGAACCTTTCCCGGTGATAGTTGAAATCCGGTAGGGACCTTCCCACGTTGGACCCAGTTTCCCCGTATTGAGCTCCCAATTATTTTGAGTTACTTTCCTCATAACCAAATCTCCTACATTGAAATAACAGAGGTTGGTTCTTCGATTATAATACCGCTCCATTCTCTGCTTTTGAGCTGTCATTCTTATGTGCGCCAAGTCCCTCCGTTCCTCGAGCAACTCTAAGTTGATTAACATTGCTTCGTTGTTCGATTCTTCATCTGCCTGGAAATATGTCAAGGTGTGTTTACCTACTTCCACCAGGATTAGAGCTTCTGCACCGTACACAATGGAAAAAATTGTTTCTTCTTTGCTCGACTTGACTTTTGTTTGGTAGGCCCCTAGAACCCCGGGTAATTCTTGGGGCATATTGACTTTAGCCACTTCCAACCTTTTCTTAAGGTATTGAATAATTACATTGTTCATTGAATCCACTTGACCATTTGCGCTCGGATGATAGGGTGATGATGTGAACCTCTCTATTTTCAAATCTTCGAGGAACTTCGTAACTTTTACACCGATGAACTGCGGCCCGTTGTCAAATTCTATCTCTTTTGGTATTCCGAACTTGCAAATTATATTTCCCCACAAGAAAATGACCACTTCGCGTTCTCCGTTCTTCTACTAAGGACCTGCTTCCATCCATATAGAAAAATAGTCAATCAATATGAAAAGAAACCTTAACTTTCCGGGAGCCGGTGGCAGCGGTCTTACCATGTCCATCCCCCACTTCATGAACGACCACAAGGACAAAACCCAATGTAAGGGTTCTTTCAGTTGATCCACCAGTGGTGCGTAGCATTGGAACTTATAACATTTTTGAACGAAATCATTGGCGTCTTATTCCATGCGGGGCTAGTAATATCCCGCCCTTACCAACTTCAGCACCAGGGAATTTGCGCCCGTGTGGTTGTTGTATATCCCTTCGTGGACCTCTCTCGTGATATAGTTAGCTTCGGATGCCTCTAAGCGCTGAGCTAGCGGGCCTTGGAAATATTTTCTATACAATTGTCCTTTTTTGAAGCTATATTGTGCCACTTTGGCGGGTATTTCCTGTGAAGCTTTGGGGTCTTCGAGCAACTTCATGTGCTCGATATAGTCGATGATTTCATTTCTCTAGTACCAGATCAAATTAGTCAAATTTACCTCATAATACCATCCACATCCAGGACTGAGTTCATGAGTTGTACTACCGTCCCGGACTCCGTTCTCTTTATTTCCATCGATGATACTAAGTTAGCCAATGCATCTCCTTCTGTGTTATCCTCCCTTGAGATAAGAGTAATTTACCACACCCACAATCGCACCAACAGGGCCTGGACCTTTATAACCTATTGTTTCATGCGTTCTTCTTTGGTGTCAAAGATCCCCGTACACCTAATTACCACCAATTGCGAGTCACATTTGATTTTGATGACCTCAGACTCAAGTTCCCGGTCTAATTCAAGTCCTGCAATCAAAGCTTCATCTCTGCTTCATTGTTAGTTAAATGGACTGTTCGAATGGCTTGCCTTAGTGTTTCCACTGAAGGCGTGATTAAGACTATTTCGAGTCCGGATTCTTTTATGTTGGAAGATCCGTCCGTGTATAAGGTCCAAATCCCTGATTGCAGTTCCGACACCATTACTTCTTTTTTGGTTGCCAGAGGCAATAATCCCGGCCTGAAATTGGCCACAAAGTCGGCCAAGACTTGTGACTTAATTGCAGTCCCTGGTTTATATTGTATGTCGAATTCACTCATTTTGATTTCCCATTTGGCCAATCTTCCCGAGAGTTGGGGTTTTATGGAGAATGTTTCGCAAAGGGAAAGTAGTCACCACAGCTATCAGGTGGTTTTGGAAATAGGGCCTCAGCTTTCGAGCGGAAACTACGAGAGCTAAGTCCAGTTTCTCCAAATGTGGTTAGCAAATATCTAGTCCCGTTAAATTTTTTCTAACATAATAAATGGGAGATTACGTACCTTCATCCTCTCGGATCAAAATCGCGCTTACCGCAATTTTCGAGACCACGAGGTAAATTATCAATGTTTCATATTATTTTGGTTTTGAGAGAAATGGAGGGTTTGGAAAGTACCTTTTCAAATCCCTCAAATCCTGTTGGTACTCTGATGTCCATTCGAAATTATTTTTCTTTCTAAGCAGTACAAATTGATAAAATGGCATCTTAACAAATTATCTCGTCTTTAATCTTAGATATTTGCTATGTTTGGTTGATAAAATCATATGTTTAATGTCGTTTCCTTCTATTTAAAGGTTCTAGGTGAATTAGAAGTGATCATGAAGAAACCAAGTGAAAATGAGTCAAAAATAAGTTGAAAAGAAGAAAATATGGAAAATAGCCTTAGGTGTCGCAATAGCGAAACATTTGTGGGAAATGTGAAGATAGCAGAGTTGGGAATTGCGAGTAACCAATCGTAATTGCGAAGTAAGCTCAGTCAAGCAGAGTTCACAAATGTGAAAAAGGGATTCGCAAATGCGAAGTCAAACCAGACATTCAATCTTCGCTAATGCGAAGTCTTTATTGCAAATGCGAGGGTCAATAGGAAAGACAATGTTCGCCAATGCGAACATTGCTTCACAAATGCGAAAATCGCGCTTCAGTTTTGGCTAGTTCTATAATTTCGCAATTTTTTGTCCCAAGCCATATAATACCTGACCTAGCTCATTTGTAAAATATCTTTGGCAGATCTTTGGCTTATTTTCATTCCTTAGACTAGAGAGAACAAATTTTTGAAGTAAGGGTTATTGCACACACATTTGGGTCTTGAGGATTTGAAGCTTTTGGTTGAGAATTTCTTACTCATTTATGTTCATTTCTTCATTTCCATGCTTTTTATCAAATATTTAAGTGTGTAGTCTTTTTTCTATCACTTGAATCTTGTTTATGGAAATATTCATATTTAAAGTGTGGATTAAATATCTTGTTGTGCTAATGTATTGAACGATTTTTATTTATTATAAAGTAAGTTATGGTTTCTTTAATTATTCTTTTTCTTTAATGTTTCCAAAGGGATTAGCTAACCCTAGGACTCGCCCATTAACTTCAAATTAAAGGGAAAGATTATTTGGGTTTGGGAAAGATTAATTAACAAGAACTTGAGACTTTAACCCTTGTTTTATAAATTCTTCCTAGGGATAGGATTGAACTACTTGTAGCCATATTCGGATGTGCTTAATGTTTTAGGAATAATTCAATTAAGATGTTTGTTAGTCTTTGGAAGAAGCTAATATAGAATTATTACCCGAGGCTTATTAACATAAACTCGCTCATATTTGTTAAATCGTGAAATACATTGGATCTTTACTTGAGTGTAATTCCCAATGCATCTATATTTGTAGCCATTGATCATTTTACTTGATTTCAATGTTAGTTTACATTTTCGCAGTTAGTTATAAATATTTTCTCAACAACAATTCTAAGTGTTTGGCATTGCATGATAAGTGATAATTCTCTTACATTCCTAATCGTCTACATATTGTTCTCTGTGGGATTCGACCATGACTCATAGTTGGGTAAAATATATTGCATGTGACCGTGTCCATTTACTTTTTAGTAGTGGATTTGGACGTCATCAAAATTGGCGCCGTTGCCGAGGAACAATTTGGCATATTTAGGTTGTTTGATAAATAAGTGTGTCACGACCCAAAATCCATAAGGTCGTGATGGTGCCGGACATCATTGTCAGGCAAGCCAATCATTGAATAGTTAAGTTAAATTTTCCTGTTTTAGCATTTATGAAAATCATTACCTTTCACTTTATTACATAATAACTAAATAAAATTTGTTAAGTAAATACAATGGTTTAAATATTCCATTTTAGCAAATATATCCCAACACATCCCAAAACCCGGTGTCACAAGTGCATGAGCAATTTCTAAGAAATTATACAATCATTACAAAGCTTGTCTGAGATACAAATTGGACAATGAAATTTAAAACGAAATGAATACAATACGAGGGAGACTCTGTCAGCTGCGGATCGCCTCCGGATGATGCAGCTCGCCTAAGTCTCCAAACCAGCCACATCGCTGTGAAAGTACCTGTGCGATAAAATGCACAACAAGTGTAGCATGAGTACGAAAACAACGTGTACTCAGTAAGTCGCCTGCCTAACCTCAGAGAGGTAGTGACGAGGGGTCGAATTAGACACTCACTAAGGTCCAACAAATTAATTTAACACAATATGATATCAGTAATAGGCATACGAGGATGATAAAAACAGTAAACATTAAAGATAACTGTAACTCAAATAAATGTTGAAAGTAAATAAACAATTGCTACTTCTTTTCCCCCCAAATATCTAAATAAACACTTACTTCTTCGGTTCCCCCCAAATATCTTAAATAAACAGTCCATGAAATCATTAACAATTTAGCATGCGCATACGGGATACGAACAACCGGCCTGAGCCATCATAATAATCATATATGTGCACTGTGGAGGGTCGAACAGCCCAAACCATAAGTGCATCTTTGCCACAGAATAATCATATCTATACACTGCCGAGGGTCTAACGGCCCGAATCATAAGTGCATTGTTGCCATAAAATAATCATATCTACGCACTGCCGAGGTCGAACGGCCCGAACCAAAAGTGCATCTTTAAATCCGCCGTGGCATACGGCCCGCTCCCATGAGAGTGGGGGAAATAACACTCCGCTCGCGGAATGTAAATTACGAAGCGGTCACATGCAGTCATGCACAATCAACAGTCTACCCTGACTACGTCGGGAAAACAAATACTCATGTAAATGACAGATTTCTCTTTGAAAAATCACAAAATAGTATTTAAATCCTTTCTCGAAATTCATTTGCCAAGTTTTATAATATTTAATAATATAACCTTATGCGGAATACAATTTCCCACGGAGGAAATCAATTCTCTTTCTAGATGATTAAGAAAATGAACTCTAGTCTTCTTTATATATTCAATTACTATTTCGATTATATGAGCAGTCTGATATTACAAGAAAAATCGCAGGTACAACAGGTAAGGAATGCTAGTTGGTCCTAGACTACCCGGACATGGCATAATAGTAGCTACGCACGGACCCCCGTCACCTCGTGCATACATAGCCCCCGCAGATAGTAGCACATACTTAATTAGTTCACCTAGGGGGACAATTCCCCCTCACAAAGTTAGAAAGGAGACTTACCTCGCTCCGAAGTTCCATAACCGGCTTCCAAGCCCTTCCGACGACACAATTGGACGCACAACGCCCCAAAACTATCCAAATAACGGAAAACCAATGAAAATATACTCTAATATTTGCAACAATTCCAAATTATATAATTTCCCAACCCCGCTCAGTGAATTAACCAAAATGCCCTCGGGCCCACGTGCCCGGAATCCGAAATGTCTCGAAGATATATTCTACCCAAAGCCTTACTAACTCAAATATATAATTTACTCTAAATTCCATGCTCAAATTCGTGGTAGAAATCCAAAATAACATTTCTAAGTCTTTCCTAAAAAATCCCAATTCTCCTACTAATTTCCATTTCTAATCCATTCATATAATCTTGTATTTGACTTTAAAATGGGAGGAATTTACTTACCTTGTAATGCATGATGAAAATCCCCCTTTGAAGCCTCCCAAGATCGCCCATGCCAAGATGAAATAGTGAGGAAATGGCCGAAAATCACGGTTATAAAACATTCTGCCCAGACGACCCCCTTCTATGCGATCGCACTCCCCTTCACGCGATCGAATAATCCAATCTCAAGAGCCCCCAAAATTTCCTCTATGCGATCGCATACAAGACCCTGCGATCGCAGTCCCCTTCACGCGATCGCATAAGCCAATCTCAAGAGCCCCCAAAATTTCCTCTATGCGATCGCATACAAGACCCTGCGATCGCATAGGCCAACCCAGCAGCCTTCACAAATTACCTCTATGCGATCGCAAACAACTCCCTGTGATCGCATATGCAAATTCCCAGGGCCTCCAAATCTTCCTCTATGCGATTGCATACACTGCCACGCGATTGCATAGGCCAAATCCCAGAAGCCTCCAATCCTTCTATGTGATCATACCCACTCACGCGATCGCATAGAGTAAAAACCTGCTGCACTGACACCAGAAAACCAGCAATCCTCACGAGGCAAGAATCGACCCGTTGAGCATCCGAAACACGCCCAAGGCCCCTAGGACCTCAACCAAAACTACCAACCAGTCCCAATACCTCATTCAAACTTAGTCGAGCCTTGAAATCACATCAAACAACATCGAAATCACGAATCGTAGCCCGATTCAAGCATAATGAACGTAGAACTTCAAACTTCTATATTCGCTGCCGAAACCTATAAAATCACGTCCGATTGACCTCAAATTTTGCACACAAGTCACATTCAACATTACGGACCTGCTCCAACTTTCAGAATCGTATTCTGACCCCGATATCAAAATTTCCACTTCCGGTCGGATTTCTCAAAAACTTTTAAATTTCTATCTTTAGCAGAATGACTTCAAAATTACCTACATACATCCGAATTTACTTCTGATCGCGCTCGCAATTCCAGAATCACCATACAAAGCTATTCCCAGACTCGGAATCCCAAACGAACATCAATAACACTGAAATACGCTTCAAGCCAAACTTAGGAAATTTTCTTCAAAATACTGACTTTCACAATATACGCCGAAACGCTCCCGGGTTATCCAAAATCTTATCCGGAGATACGCCCAAGTCCGAAATCATCATATGAACCTGCAGGAACCCTTAAATTCTCATTCGGAGGTCGTTTACTCAAAATTCTAATCTTAGTCCATTTCTCCAACTTAAGGCTTCTCAAATGAAATTTTTCTTTCCAATTTGACTCCGGACTTCTCGAAATTCAACTCCGACCATGCCTATGGGTCATAATACCTGAAATCGAGCTACTCATGACTTCAAACCGCTGAACGACGCGCTAGATCTCAAAACGACCGGTCGGGTCGTTACAAAGTGTAAGTGCTTTGGTCTAAACTTGTGAAATTTGTGTAATTATTTTCTTATATTTGTTTCTCTTCTTGTTTGTTTCTTGTTTCTTTTCTTAGTTTTTGAAAAATGGTATCATATAACAAAAATTGATCAAATGGTAGTTGTTCATACTTTTATGACCCTTGTCCTTATTGTGGAGGACCACACTCGTGGCAATATTATTTAAATTCTTACGGAGGCGGATTGTGCGCACAATCTCAAACCCATGAGTGGAATATTTGTGATAAGTGTGGTCGTCAAAATGGTCATTGGGATAATTGTGCTTACTTGTCCTTCCCTTCCCCAAGCCCCCACTATGATGGTTCTACCTTTTTGTGATGAAATTTTTAGGGATATTGAAGTGGAAGAAATTGAGCATGGTAAAAATGGAGAGTTCAAACTCATGTTAGAATTCCTACTTGAAGGAGGAAACAAAGAGCAAAATTCCTTGGAGGAGTTTTTGGAATATAGCCTCCAAAATGATTTGGTGCTTGAAAGGTTGCACGCATAAAATAGAAGAACCATCCTTAGATGTAGAAGTCGAAAATCCTCCCTTGGCACTTTATCAAAACCAAGAAGAACTCTCAAATACTCAAATGAGAAAATGATGCTCATGTTGGAGGCCATTATAAATGGAGGAAAAGCAAAGCTTGGCACTCGAGGACTTAAAACAAGCACTACATCGAAATGATGAAACTATCCGCACTTTGGAAGATCAAATGAACATTGATTGAGGCTAATTATGCCCATCAATTTGAAAGTGTGGAAAGAGTTCAAGAAGAGTCAAACTCCGAGAAAAAAAGTGAGCTTTATTTGATGAATCAAGAATTGAATATCCTCCAACCGAATCCATGATTGTTAGTGATTCCAAGAAAAATATGGAATTAGAGTCAACCGATGTAATTTAAAATATGGTTGAGATTGACTCTAGTCCGGGGGAAAAAGAGGATGTCAAAATCCGCGGCGAATTGCAATTTGGAGGTTTGATTTCACATTTCAAGCATTTTTCAACAATGGAATTGTGTGGTGATATGAGAATTGAACTACACAAATCAATGAGGGATTGCGAGGAATAAAGTCAAAGGCCATACATCTTACAATTTGAGGGAACAGGACGACAAAATGACACTCCTCACACGAAAGACAAGAAACGCAAAATGGAGAAATTAAAGTTTGGCTTGATCATCTACTTATCACCCCCACCGCTCGTGGTCAAAAACTTGATTCCAAGTAAGGTGCCCAGTTCATATCGTCCAAGTGGCGAGAAAAGTGGTAAAGTTGATCTGTGTCATGCCACGACGTTAAATGTGGCGCTTGGTGGGAGGTAACCCATCGTTTTTCAAAATGTTTAGTCATTTTTGAAATTTTCTTTCTTATAATA
Source organism: Nicotiana knightiana (assembly GCA_005239525.1). NCBI lineage: Eukaryota > Viridiplantae > Streptophyta > Magnoliopsida > Solanales > Solanaceae > Nicotiana > Nicotiana knightiana. Next base: position 15,913 of record ML404431.1, on the reverse strand, counting down.
GTTTAGAATATTATTTTTGACTAATCTTCCATGTTTTAGAATTTTTGGAGGTGATTTGAGCAGGTCAGAGTGGTCTGGAGAGACAAAACCAGTAGCTGCTGAAATTGCAGAAGTAGTGTTTGTCGTGCCCCTTTTTCTCGCGAAATCGGGTTTCGACATGTGGTAACTCTTTTAAATGGGTATTAAAAGAGGAAAGTCTCCACCTAACGATTTTTAAGGTGTGTTAGAGTACCTATTTGCAAATGACTCTGATTTAACTGGTCAACGCCACCAAAGATCGAGTAAGGGCTCAAATTGCCTCAAAGAGAAGGTGTTAGGCACTCATCAAGGTCCATAACTGTGGGTCTCGGCCGAACTTAAATTATGTGCATTAGGCTACCTGATCAAATAAGCAAAGAAAGTACAAAAATCTATGAATTTTATTACAAAGATCTAAATGCGAATGTACAACTATTTTAGTTCTACTAGAAAGAAAGAAAATAAAAAGGGGGGTCCTAAGTTTTCTTGACTAAATGATCACCCCGTGCAACATACATAATATTTCGTAACTCCTTTGGGGTAAGGTGATACTCATATTATTCAGTGGGCACAAACTATAATCTCCTGCTACCCGATTACTATGTTAAAGTTGTTTTACCTAAAACGCTCTAATTCAATTCTAAGTTGTACCCTACGCGTGCACTACCCGTCCAATACCTATGGTCCAGGAGGTTTTGGACCTCTATTTGGATGGTCCTAGACCTTATCTAGGTTGCTCAAATGTGAAAATCTAAGTGACAGACAAAACACATAAGACTTCATGTAAAGGTAGTTAGAGGCTCACATTAACCTCCATACTTAGACAGCAGATGCACGCAAACGAATATTCAAGTTAGGAGACTTCAGACTTCAGAATTCAGAACCTTAAGCCCTATAGACATGACTTCTAGGTGTCGTTGAATCAAAATATGCGGGCAGTTTCATATGCAAGATATTGCTCATAGATAGGATTATACAGTTGTTACAAACTGGTTATGGAAATCGCGTGTTTAAAGTTATTAACCCTAAATGTGTTGTGCCTAAGTTATTTACACAGTCGAGTGTAAAAAAAATCTGCTGGGAGAAATCCCAGAATTATTCATGCTCTCCAACATTAGCGTACATGAAACAGTGTTTGAGTGGTTTATCATTAACCGATCATGGCGAGAAATTATTCCCTATAGGCAGAATCTCTAACGCATAATACTTAGAGCTTATTTTATTGTCATATCTTGATCCTTTAGTCATATTTTCTAGGTGAACGGCGCCAAGTAGAATAATTGGAATCTTATCGGCATGATTTATAATGAATGATGTGAATTGAAAGAAAAATCAGTGACATTGGTTCCTATAGGCAGGTTTTCTAATAGCACATAGCAGTAAACATAGATGCAACATTTATTTTATTTATGTTTGCTAACAGGCAGTGTGTGTGTGTGCTTCCCCTAATGGTATGATATCTATAGTGCACATAGTGATTGAATAACACATATAGAAAATAAAACACCAAGTCCTATAGGCATATTGTCTACCCATTTTTGCATGCAAATATTAAAATCTACCCATATCCAATTTTACTAATATCCTGATTGTTTATACAAAGTTATTACAGTCCCAATAATGAATAAGATCAAAATGTTATACAAACAATGACAATAAGTCTACAACCGGCCCAAATGAAATACCCAGTACTGTCTGGGCATTCAGTAAGTCTCATATAGCATGCCCAAGCCTTTAAGAAAAGATCCATATTCAACATACGACCCTAGAATCCATAAAGAAGCCCAAAGTCAATTTATTTGACTATTTTGACAAGTATCGCTCCATTTAAATGAACCAAGTCAGATATAAAACATATAATAGGAGGGAAATGGATGAATAGGAGTAGTTTAAGATTCAGAGAATGACTAAGGATCCAAGTCTTAGTGTGTCAAAGTTCACAAGGGCCTCAAATGAACCCCGAGTAGTGCTCACACTAGGAAAATCAATAATAGAGCCTAGTTACCCTTGGCTTTCAGCCAGCTAACAATGAGAACTCAAGAGAGCCCAGGTTATAAGTGAGGGATAGTGAACAAGGTTCAGAGATAAAAACTTAGGGATACAAACATAGTCAAGTTGAGCATATAGAGCAGACAATCGAGCAGGCCTTAGAGTTTAAGAACAAACTTAGCAAAAATTCAAAGAAACAGGTTCAACACTTAGTGCATAAGCAGTTATACATTAGCAAAGTAAAGGGAAGAACATGTTTGCAGGATTGGTGAAAAGTATCATACACATATTGTAATGACCCGATCGGTCATTTTGAGCTCCAGCGCGTTGTTTAGCAGTTTGAAGTTGTGAGGAGATTCGTTTTAGGTATTATGACCCGTGGGTGTGGTCGGAATCGAATTTCAGGAAGTTTAGAATTGATTTGGAAAGAAAATTCTCATTTCAGAAACCTTAAGTTGGAGAAATCAACTAAGATTGAAATTTTAAGTAAACGACCTGCGAATAAGGATTTGAAGGTTCCTGCAGGTTCGTATGATGATTTCAGACTTGGGTGTATGTCTGGATCGGGTTTTGGATAATCCGGAGCGTTTCGGCGTATATTATGGAAGTTAGCATTTTAGAAGAATTTCATAGATTTGGGCTCGAAGTGCATTTTAGAGTTATTGATGTCCGTTTGGGATTCCGAACCTGGGAATAGCTCCATATGGTAGTTCTAGAATTGGGAGCGCGATCGGAAGTGAATTTGGATGTTCGTGGGTCATTTTGAAGTCATTTGGCTAAAGATAGAAATTTCAAGGTTTTTGAGAAATCCGACCGGAAGTGGAAGTTTTGATATCGAGGTCGAAATGCAATTCCGGAAGTTGGAGCAGGTCCGTAATGTTGAATATGACTTGTGTGCAAAATTTGAGGTCAATTGGCTGTGATTTGATAGGTTTCAGCGTCGGATGTAGAAGTTCAAAATTCTAAGTTCTTAAGGAATTGGATTTGTGTGCGATTTGTGATTTTTGCATTGTTTGATGCGATTTGAGGGCTCAACCAAGTCCATGTCATGTTTTGGGACAGGTTGGTGTAATTGGATGGGGTCTCAGGGGCCCCGGGTGGATTCCAGGTGACTAACGGATCGATGTTTGAAGTTGAAGAAGGCTAAAGGTTGTTGTCATCAGGTGTGACCACACCTGCGAGGCTTCGACCGCAGGTGCAGAGCCACAGGTGCGGCTAAGGGCACCGCAAGTGCGAGTTCTGGGATGAAGTTGAGCAGGCCGCAGGTGCGGAAGATAGATCGCACCTGCGGAAGCGTAAGTGCGGAGAATGGACCGCATAAGCGAGAAAGGCTGGGTTGAGTCAGAGCCGCACCTGCAATGGAATTTCCGCATGTGCGGAGCCGTAGGAACGGCTATTGGAACGCAGGTGCGAAGGGATGCCTGGGCAGAATGTTTTAAAATCGGGTTTGTACCATTTCTCTCTCATTTTTCATTTGGTTGAGGCGATTTTGGAGAATCTTTTCAAGGGATATTTCATCAGGGATCAGAGGTAAGTTGTAACTACTCGTTTCTAAGCTTAAATACAAGATTGATGCATAATTTGATATGGGAAATTGGGGTTTTTGAAGAAAAACCTAGGATATGTAAATTTGGAATTTAGCCACGAATTTGAGTATGGAATGTAGAGAAAATTGCATGATTGAACTAGTTGATCTATGGGTAGCAAGTATCTTCAAGAATTTTGGATTTCCAGGCACGTGGGCCCAAGGGAATTTTGGTCATTTCTCCGAGGGGGTTGGAAAAAAATATAATCTTAATTTTGGAAGTATTAGGATGAATTTTCATTGCTTTTCCATTATGTGGTAGTTTCGGCGTTGTGCATCCGTTGGAGTCATCGGAGGGGCTTGGAAGCCGGTGTGGGAATCTCGGAGTGAGGTAAGTCTCCTTTCTAACTTTATGAGGGGGAATCGTCCCCTTAGGTGAATTAATTCAATACATGCTATTATCTTCGGGAGTTACGTACTCATGAGGTGACGGGAATCCATGCGTAGTTACTATTATGCCATGTCCGGGCAACCTAGGACCCACTAGCATGCTTTATGTGTGTACCCGTAACCCTGCCTGTAATATTAAACTGCTAATATGATCGAAAATGTAATTAAATATCTAAAAGAAAGCTAGAGTTCATATAGTTAACCTTCTAGAATGAGAATTGGTTCCGATGTGGATATATGTGTACCCGAACTGGGTTGTATCATGGAGTATCACTAAAGTTGACAAATGAGTATCAAAAACAAAGATTTCAAAACCTATATTTCATGTTTCTTTTAATAAGGATTTTACCACTTTCCCGAGAAAAATTGGTTTCTTGATAAAATACAGATTTATTATGTGGATATGTGTAAGTTTGGGTGCCTGATTCACTTGAGTGATTCGCGAGCAGGAAGACCCTGTATTTGTGTATGTATTCATATTAGCACCTGAGTCGCAGGTATGATTCACGAGCAGGCTAGCCGTATTATTTTAACCGCGTCGCATGATCGATTCGCGAGCAGGGCAGATAGATGCATCTATGGTTCGAGCCGTTCTACCCTTGGCAGTGCATATTTTATTATTGTTGGTCCGTGCCGTTCGACCCTCGGCATTGCTTGCGCATGATATTTGTTGCATAGTTGCTATGATTTTTGCCTGATTACTGGCCTGAAATATTAAGTTGTCAATTGAAATGACAGAGATCTAAAGTTATTAAAAAGAGTTTTGGAAGAAGTTGTTCATTCCGGTCGAATTATTATTATTTGATTAAATCACCTTGTTGATAAATTGTTAATATGATTAAGATATAAAGTGCTAAACATGAACGGAGTTGAAAGATATTAAATCCTATTTTATAAATTGCCTATGATAAAAACATGCTTAGTGTCACTCTTAAATATTTTAAATGGACCTTTAGTAAGTGTCTAATTTGACCTCTCGTCACTACCTCTCTGAGGTTAGGCGGGCGACTTACTGATTACATGTCGTTTTTGTACTCATGCTACACTTGCTGTGCATTTTATTGCACATTTACTTTCATAGCAATGTGGAGGATTCGGAGACTTAGGCGAGCTGCATCATCTAGAGGCGATCCGCAGCTGACAGAGTCTCCTTCGTACTGTATTTATTTAATTCAAATTTCCTTGTCCAGTTGTATTTCGGATAGGCTTGTAATGATTGTTGAATTCTTAGTAATTGCTCATGTACTTGTAACACCGGGTTCTGGGATATGGATTGGTATATAATTGCTTAAGTGAAATCTTTAGATCATTGTTTTTAATTAACAGACTTTTATTTGATCATGTAATAAAGTGAACGGAAATGTTTTCATAAATGTTAAAAGCGGAAAGTTATTTCAATTAATTAATGATTTGTCTTGCCTGACATTGATGTCCGGCGCCATCACGACCTTAGGGATTTTGGGACGTGGCAACATGGTATTAGAGCGATAGCGTCCCGTAGGTCTCACGAGTCATGAGCAAGCCTAGTAAAGTCTTGCGCATCGGTACGGAGACGTCTGTACTTATCATCGAGAGGCTGCAGGGCTGTTACGAGTACTTCCCTTCTTGATGCTTCATCGTGCGAGTTGATTCCTTTGAGGCTTATGCCTATGTTCATTCCTACTCAATATTACGCGTCGCGAAGCGCTTGCTATAGATCAGGGATTTGAGGAATGGAAATGGTGCTACAAATTTAATTTGAGATGCTTCCATGTGTAATTGGTCGTGGTTTTTGTTATGGCCCTGTAAAAGGGTAATATGTTGTTTCAGCTCAGTAGCTGCATTTTCGGGAGCCTTAAGGTTGTGCTCGGTAGTGATGATGTTTGCAATTGATTGTCGCACGGTGTCGATATGATGATAGAACGTTTACCCGTATGTTGGGAGAGATGAATGGTTTGAAGGGAGGTCTTCTCAGAGTTTGATTTCGATATTTCAGTGCTTTTGTGTCGGCAGAGGAAGGGCATTTCGGGTATAAATGGCCTGGTTGAGATTGATAAAGTAGTAAGACTTGGTGTCTTCAAGTGAGGTGCGGTGGTTCAGTACCGGATAAGTGTTGATAATGAAGGCAGCTAGAGAAGGATGATCTTCGGAGTGCTTGGAGTCGTGGTGATCTGCTGGTGTGAGAGCTACAAAGAATGATCCTGAAGTGAGGCTAGGCGGTGGTTCCATTTCTAGGAGGCCAGGTGTAAGAAGCAAAGTCGAGCAGTCGCAAAGTGGGGGAGCGGCAACATAGCTTGGAATTTGAAGATATTGTCGCGCATTTAATGGATGTCCATGAAGAGCGGACGGACTAGTAAAGTTAGTAAATGAAGCAGGGCGTAGGATGGGTATTGAAATCGCAGAGAGCGTGCATTTCAGCATCGTTGGAAGGTGTCCGCACGAGATTTCTGCAGGTGGGTTATCTCCTGTGAATAGGCTAGCGGAGGCATGGTTGGCTGGTCTCGGTGAGGAGTTCTAGTGGCTAGTCGGTAGGAGGTAGAATGTGTGAAGGATTCTAGAGGATCTGAGTATTTAGGGAGCGCTAGCAAGAGAATTTGGAAGAATTGGACGGATGGGTTGAGCAAGATCGTGTTATCAAATGAGAAAGGATCTCAGTAGGGTCTAGAGTGGTGCAAGGACTAGCTTCGGGCTAAGTTGGGGAGTCCCACCATCTGCAGTTGGGATGTAGGGTTGTCTTCGTATAGGGTCACGGATTGTCGGCGTGTTGGCAAGTTATTTCAGCTAAGGAAAAATGAGTGAAATGGTAATTGTGGGTGGGATTTGATGAATATGTGCAAAAGTTGTCCCTGTCGGATCAGGGTTAGGCTTTGGAAGACTCAGAAATTTACGCTTTAGGCATGGGCAAGTTGTAAGCTTAGTGACTCAGTCACGTGTTTCATTGAAAAAGATGTTCCTGTGCTAGGAGAGCCTTGGAGTTGATTGTATTCGGGGCCAATGAGAGTGGGTGACTCTCGGTAGCGGTCCTAGTGAGTTCAAAAGTTAAGAATGCGGCGTTTAAGGATTTCAGGCAGCAGTATAATCGAGAATCGAGCTTTTGTAGAGTAATTTCTGAAAAAAAGGAGGATGGTTGGGATGTTCTATGTTATGTTTCAGCATGCAAGCTAATATTGGAAGAGTGCGAGAAATAGACTCCGGATTGAAGAAAAGGTTATCAGAAGGGTATGAGACGGGTTGCGGGATTTGGCCAGCATAATCTCGTGAATCAAGGTCACTCGGGATGAGTGAGGGTTGAGTTTGCTATGGGTTTATGGAAGTTGCTGTTATTACTGAGGCTATTGAAGATGATTAAAAGAAGATAGATTGATTAGCCATGGTTGAAATGGCACATTTGCGGCAGTGATTGGTTCCTTTGATGTGATTTAGTTATGCTTGTGGTTTGTGCCGGTGTGTGCGGGGCTTGTCAGCCATCGTAACAGATCTCATGTGGGAGCATTTGAGTAATATGGCCTGTCAGGTATAGGCAGACCCCGGAAGGGTTATGGTGGTATAGACTACTACTTAAGGATTTGCATTATTGGGTGATAATGAGAATTCACTCGTGTGTTGAGATGGTACTCTTGAACTGAGTTAAGTAAAAAGGTTTCTATATGATGAAGTGTTCACCTTATTGGTGGTCCGGAAGTTATGATGGAATTCTTGCGCTACCTCATGTTGGTATGTTCGGTGCGGGAAGTAGTATGTAACTGGGAGTAAGAGTCGGGATTTAGGTCTGATGTTTGTAAGGATGTCATGAGCTCGGAAGAGCAAGACAAGTGATTTGAAAGTTTAGAGTAAGCTGGTGTTATCATCAGTGTCACCTGAGATTCATATTCGGTGAAAGAGGCTTTGTACCCTGGTCATGGGTTCTTGATGTGTTTTGTGGCCTTAGTGTGGTTGGTATTATAGATGGGAAGCCTTGTTGCCTTGTGTGGAAGCTCGTAGAAGCATGACCGCGAGAAGATTGTATAAAGTGTGACATGTAGTCACTTGATGGATTTCAGATTTGGAATAAGTATAAAGAAGTGCAATATTGCGTAACTGAGAATTTATGCCTGGAGGGCGTTCGGTTCAGTTGATTATGAATTATGGGGTGTTAGTCCCGTGATGATGGTTGTTCTCGTATATTATGAGAGAGGTTGGGTTAATATGGACCCAGGCAAAGGCTATTAGCTTAGTTGGTGCGAGCATGGTAGCTCGATGTTTGGAATGGATTGAAATATGACTATGGGCTTCGTATGATCCAGGCATGTTCCTTTCCGTAGAGTGCTTTTCATGGAAAGGTACTAGAACATCGGGTGTTGTTCCGTCTTCGTCAAATTTATGTGTTATTGTGATTGTGTCGTGCGAGTTGTGAACGACTTGATAATTTCTTATGTGTTGAGGTCGCGCGTAGTGGGGATGTTATGTGAGCAGGATAACTCTTGAGATCCAGAGTGTATATATATATATATATATATATATATATATATATATATATATATATATATATATATATATATCGCACCTCATTTGTGCTTGAGTTGTGTAGCCTACGGCTTTATCAGTCTCTCCAGGACGGTATTATGCACTTAGCATGCTTGTGATCGATATTCAGTAATTTGTAAAAGTGAGCGATTAAGCTCCGTGTATATTTCTTTATGTGTGTTTTATGATGGGATCGGGTGGCACGCCGCCACGGGTATGTTATTCGGATCAGGTTGCACGCCGCAACAGTGTGATGCTGAGAATGGTTAATATGTATTTAGTTTCTTGTGTTTTATTTCCTATTTTCTGGTAAGAATTCATATTAGTTGCATGAGCTGAATAGTTATGTCCTGAGTCGTTTCTTATTATCATGTTTGAGTTATGGCCTATTGGTGCGATGTGGTATCATGTGAGATTGTTGGTAATGTTGGGGTGGTTTGTTGTTTGAGCAGTTCATACTGGGTGAGACGAGATGATCGGATCAGGGATCAGTGCGATAAGTTTATGTGAAGTGTCTGTTAAAGAACAAATACCATTATTCAGGTTCATAATGAAGTGATGATTCTAGTCAAGATTAGGTGTTCAAGGATCTGTTAACTCTGCAGCTGAGTATAAATTTCTGCACATTTCCTCTGTTGTGGTGGTATCATCAGCATTATAGCAGGGTGTATGTATATTTGTTATGAGGTGCCTTGGGAGCATCATATTTGTGGACCTTGGCTATTAAGGTTCGGGGAGCGTCATTGTGGTCAGATGATGAGTTATTCGGTGCATGGTGCCGATTCAGCAAGGGTATGCATTTATGATCTGGTATATCATGTGGTAGTTGATACGGTGTTTATATGTTGGAACTAGACCTGGTAGAGATATTTTAGGTGTGTGAATGAATTATGAGCTTATTGTATGGATAAGAGAAGAAATCTTCAGGTGTGATCAAGATAATGTGCTCAACTAGGTTGTGGTAGCACGGGCCGGTGCTCGAGGTGTTAAACAGTGATTTTAGGTAACTCTGTAGCAGTTCTTGGAATGTTCGAGGATGAACGTCGGTTTAAGTGGGGGAGAATGTAGCGAATCGGCCAGTCATTTTGAGCTCTATCGCGTCGTTCAGTGGTTTGAATTTGTGTGCAGCTTCGTTTCAGGTATTATGACCTGCGGGCGTGGTCGGAATTGAATTTCAGGAAGTTAAGAATTGATTTGGAAAGAAAATTCTCATTTCAGAAGCCTTGAGTTGGAGAAATCAACTAGATTGGAATTTTGAGTAAACGACCTCCGAATCAGGATTTGAAGGTTCCTACAGGTTCGTATGATGATTTCGGACTTGGGTGTATGTCCGGATTGGGTTTTGGATAACCCGTGAGCGTTTTGGCGTATATTATGGAAGTTAGCATTTTAGAAGAATTTCAAAGATTTGGGCTCGAAGTGCATTTTAGAGTTACTGATCTCTGTTTGGGATTCTGAGTCTGGGAATAGCTCCGTATGGTGATTCTTGAATTGGGAGCGCGATCAGAAGTGAATTTGGATGTCCGTGGATCATTTTGAAGTCATTTGGCTAAAGATAGAAATTTGAAGGTTTTTGAGAAATCCGACCGAAAGTGAAAGTTTTGATATCAAGGTCAGAATGCGATTCCGAAAGTCGGAGCTGGTCTGTTATGTTGAATATGACTTATATGCAAAATTTGACGTCAATCAGGTGCGATTTGGTAGGTTTCGGCGTCGGATGTAGAAGTTCGAAATTCTAAGTTCTTAAGGAATTGAATTTGAGTGCGATTCGTGATTTTGGCGTTGTTTGATGTGATTTGAGGGCTCGAGCAAGTCCATGTCATGTTTTGGGATAGGTTGGTGTGATTGGACGGGCTCTCGAGGGCCCCGGGTGGATTCCGGGTGACTAACGGATCGATGTTTGAAGTTGAAGAAGGCTAAAGGCTGCTATCATCTGGTGTGACCGCACCTGCGAGGCTTTGATCGCAGGTGCAGCTAAGGGCACCGTAGGTGCGAGTTTTGTGCTGAAGCTGAGGAGGCCGTAGGTGCGGAAGAAGGGTCGCACCTGCGGAAGCGTAGGTGCAGAGAATGGACCGCAGAAGCGAGAAAGGCTGGGTTGAGTCAGAGCCGCACCTGCAATGGAATTTCTGCAGGTGTGAAGGGATGTCTGGGCAGAATGTTTTAAAATCGGGTTTGTGCGATTTGTCTCTCATTTTTCATTTGGTTGAGGTGATTTTTGAGAAGCTTTTCAAGAGAGATTTCATCGGGGATTAGAGGTAAGTTGTTTCTACTCGTTTCTAAGGTTAAATACAAGATTGGTGCATAATTTGATATGGGAAATTGTGGGAAATTGGGGTTTTTCAAGAAAAACCGAGGAAATGTAAATTTGGAATTTAGCCATGAATTTGAGTATGGAATGTAGAGTAAATTTCATGATTGAACTAGTAGATCTATGGGTAGCATGTATCTTGAAGAATATTGGATTTCCGGGTTTGTGGGCAGAGGGCATTTTGGTCATTTCTTTGAGATGGGTTGGGAAAGTATATAATTTGAATTTGTTGTGAGTATTAGGATGAATTTTCATTGATTTGCCTTTATGTGGTAGTTTCGGAGCGTTGTGCATCCATTGGAGTCATCGGAGAGGCTTGGAAGCCGGTGTGGGAATCTCGGGTGGGGTAAGTCTCTTTTTTAACTTTGTGAGGGGGAATCGTCCCCCTAGGTGAATTAATTCAATACATGCTACTTTCTTCGGGGGCTACGTACACACGAGGTGACGGGAGTCCGTGCGTAGCCACTATTATGTAATGTCTGGGTAGCCTAGTACCCACAAGCATGCTTTATTTGTGTACCCGTAACCCTACCGGTAATATTAAACTTCTAATATGACCAAAAACGTAATTGAATGTCTAAAAGAAATCTAGAGTTCATATTGTTAACCTTCTAGAAAGAGAATTGGTTCCGCTGTGGATATATTGTACCTGGACTGGGTTGTATCATGGAGTATCACTAAAATTGACAAATGAGTTTGAAAAACAAAGATTTCAAAACCTATATTTCATGTTACTTTTAATAAGGATTTTACCACTTTCCCGCGAAAAACTATTTTCTTGATAAAATACACATTTATTATGTGGATACGTGTAACTTTGGGTGCCTGAGTCGCTTCAGTGATTCGCGAGCAGGAAGGCCCTATATTTGTGTATGTATTCATATGAGCACATGCGTCGCATGTCTGATTTGTGAGAAAGCTAGCCGTATTATTTTAACCGCATCGCATGATCGATTCGAGAGCCGGGCAGATAGATACATCTATGGTTCGAGCCATTCGACCCTCGGCAGTGAACATTTTATTATTTTTGGTCCGCGTCGTTCGACCCTCGACATTGCTTGCGCATGATATTAGCTGCGTAGTTGCTATGATTTTTGCCTGATTACTCGCCTGAAATATTAAGTTGTCAATTGAAATGATAGGGATTTAATGTTATTAAAAAGAGTTTTGAAATAAGTTGTTCCTTCCGGTCGAATTATTATTATTTGATTAAATCACCTTGTTGATAAATTGTTAATATGACGAAGATATAAAGTGTTAAACTTGAACGGAGTTGAAAGATGTTAAATCCCGTTTTATAAATTGCTTATGATAAAACCATGCTAGTGTCACTCTTAAATATTTTAAATGGACCTTTAGTAAGTGTCTAATTTTATCTCTCATCACTATCTCTCTGAGGTTAGGCGGGCGACTTAGTGAATACATGTTGTTTTTGTACTCATGCTACACTTGCTGTGCATTTTATTGCACAGTTACTTTCATAGCAATGTAGAGGATTCGGAGACTTGGGCAAGCTACATCATCTAGAGGCGATCCGCAGCTGACAGAGTCTTCTTCGTACTGTATTTATTTCATTTAAATTTCCTTGTCCAGTTTTATTTCTGACAGACTTTTAATGATTGTTGAATTCTTATAAATTGCTCATGTACTTGTGACACCGGGTTCTGGGATATGATTGGGAAATAATTGCTTAAGTGAAATCTTTAGATCACTGTTTTTAATTAACAGACTTTTATTTGATAATCATGTAATAAAGTGAACGAAAATGTTTTCATAAATGTTATAACTGGAATGTTATTTCAAATAATTAATTATTTGGCTTTCCTGACATTGATGTCCGGCGCTATCACGACCTTACGGATTTTGGGATGTGACAACATGGTATCAGAGTGCTAGATTCTCGTAGATCTGACGAGTCATGAGCAAGCCTAGTAGAGTCTTGCAGATCGGTGCAGAGACGTCTGTACTTATCTTCGAGAGGTTACAGGGCTGGTAGGAGTACTTCCCTTCTTGATTCTTCATCGTGCGAGTTGATTCCTTTGAGGCTTATGCCTATGTTCATTCCTACTCTATCTTACGCGTCGTGAAGCACTTGCTATGAATCAGGAATTTGAGGAATGAAAATGGTGCTACGAATGTAATTCTAGATGCTTCCATGTGTAATTGGTCGTGGTTGTTGTTATGGCCATGCAAAAGGGTAATATGCTGTTTCAGCTCAGTAGCTGTATTTCGGGAGCCTTAAGGTTGTGCTCGGGTAGTGATGATGTTTGCAATTGATTGTCGCGCGGTGTCGATATGATGATAGAACGTTTTCCCGTAATGTTGGGAGAGATGAATGGTTTGAAGGGAGGTCGTCTCAGAGTTTGATTTTGAGATTTCAGTGCTTTTGTGTCGGTAGAGGAAGGGCACTTGAGGTATGAATGGCCCGGTCGGGATTGATAAAGTAGTAAGACTTGGTGTCTCCAAGTGAGGTGCTGTTGTTCAGTATCGAATAAGTGTTTATAATGAAGGAAGCTAGAGAAGGATGCTAGAGGATATGAGTATTTAGGGAGCGGTAGCAAGAGAATTAGGAAGAATTGGATGGATGGTAATTGTGTGTGGGATTTGATGAATATGTGCAAAAGTTGTCCCTGTCGGATCAGGGTTAGGCTTTGGAAGAATCAGAAATTTACACTTAAGGCATGGGCAAGTTGTAAGGTTAGTGACTCAGCCACGTGTTTCATTGAAAAAGATGTTCCTGTGCTAGGAGAGCCTTGGAGTTGATTGTATTCGGGGCCAATCAGAGTGGGTGACTCTCAGTAGCGGTCCCAGTGAGTTCAAAAGTTAAGAATGGGGCGTTTAAGGGTTTCAGGCAGCAGTATGATCGAGAATCGAGCTTTTGCAGAGTAATTTCTGAGAACAAGGAGGATTGTTGGGATGTTCTATGTTATGTTTCAGAATGCAAGATAATATTGGAAGAGTGTGAGAAATAGACTCCGGATTGAAGAAAAGGTTATCAGAAGGGTATGAGACGGGTTGCGGGATTTGCGCAGCATAGTCTCGTGAATCAATGTCACTCGGGATGAGTGAGGGTTGAGTTTGCTATGGGTTGAAGGAAGTTGCTATTATTACTGAGGCTATTGAAGATGATTAAAAGAAGATAGATTGATTAGCCATGGTTGAAATGGCACATTTGCGGCAGTGATTGGTTCCTTTGATATGATTTAGTTATGCTTGTGGTTTGTGCCGGTGTGTGCGAGGCTTGTCGGCCGTCGTAACGGATCTCATGTGGGAGCATTTGAGTGTTATTTCCTGTCAGGTATAAGCAGACCCCGAAAGGGTTATGGTGGTATAGACTACTACTTAAGGATTTGCATGACTCGGTGATAATGGGAATTCACTCGTGTGTTGAGATGGTACTCTTGAATTGAGTCAAGTAAAAAGGTTTCTATTTGATGAAGTGTTCACCCTATTGGTGGTCCAGAAGTTATGATAGAATTCTTGCGCTACCTCATGTTGGTATGTTCGGTGCGGGAAGCACTATGTAACTGGGAGTAAGAGTCGGGATTTAGGTCTAATGTTTGTAAGGATTTCATGAGCTCGGAAGAGCAAGATGACCACGCTCAACAATGTCTTATAAAGAGACTAAACAGGCGTTGCAATTATAATTCGGGGTATTACGCCCAGAGTCGATCCCACAGGGAATTTACGTATCAATCAAGTCGTCAGAATATGACACTTTTACTTAATACATTTTCTCAAGAATTTCGAATATAAATTGGTGATGTTTTACTACGTCTACTGACAATAATAATAAACTAACGATTACTAACAATGTGTTGTAAAGAATTTTAATAAAGGTCTAAGGTTATGGTTTTCCCCGTCGGTGAACTTCCTTCTCAGATACTTTTTATAGTTTGATTAATTGTCTCTATCAATCATGAACACTCTATCTACCATAAATCTCTCTCAAGTAATTATGATACTTTACAAGACACACTCTCTCAAGTTACGCTAGCTAGATTGCATTATAGTTCACTTTAGATTGCACCCGAGGTATCGTTATATCTAATCCAACCTCTAAACCCTCAGTTATGACTTTTGTCTATACTCCAGGAGTGATGTTGTTCAAACAACTACCTAAATATGCACTCTCTCTCAAGTAGATACATAATAAATAGG
>ML404430.1:13750-56078 GCA_005239525.1 Nicotiana knightiana | reverse complement strand
CACTGCCTGAACAGTGAACTCGCACCTGCGGCTCTGGGGACCGCACCTGCGGTCTCGCACTTGTGAGAAGAATCTCGCACCTACGGAATTGGGCTAGGGGGTCTGGGATCACACCTGCGAAGTGGATACCGCACCTGTGATGGCTGGCCAGGCCACTGGTAATCGCACCTGTGATTCCTGGGACCGCACCTGCGGTCTCGCACCTACGATGCTGGGCAACCGCACCTGTGGTCACACCAGAGCAGGTGCACCAGCACCC
This sequence comes from Nicotiana knightiana, assembly GCA_005239525.1. NCBI lineage: Eukaryota > Viridiplantae > Streptophyta > Magnoliopsida > Solanales > Solanaceae > Nicotiana > Nicotiana knightiana. Next base: position 55,819 of record ML404430.1, on the reverse strand, counting down.
TTGTTTGCTGATTTTTAGCCCCGTTAGGTGCCCGGAAGGCGCCTGGGCCCACCCGAGCCCTAGTCCAAATATACCAACGAGTCCCAAATTATATTACGGACTCGCTCGAGCCTTCGGAACACTCAAAACAACGCTAAAAATCGAAATCACACCCCCAAACCTCAAGAACCAAACTTAGGAATTTTAAGGTTTCTAAACTTCGCTAACAACGTGCCGAACTGACCTATACAACTCGGAATGATACCAAATTTCACAGATAACTCCCACAACATCCTACGAACTTATCCATGCGATCAAATCGCCAAAACAACTTCATATACATCGAATTAGGCCTCAAAATTCATGAGTTCTATCAAATTTCATAAAACATCAAATTTTCCATTTTAAGTCCAAAACCCGTCAAACGAAATCCGATTTCAACCAAACTTCACAAAAAGTGCTTAAACCATATATATGACCTGTACCGGGTGCTGGAACCAAAATACGGGCCCGATACCATCACTTTCTAATCAGATTTCATTTACAACCTAAATATTTTCAGAAAATAATTTTACTCACAAACTTATTTCTCGGGCTTGGGGCCTCGGAATTCGATTCCGGGAATACGCCCAAGTTCCATATTTTCCTACGGACCTTTCGGGACCGTGCAAATCGAGGCAACTACAAATGAGGTTTTCAAGGCCTCGGGAGTACGGAATGGGTAATAAAATAGGTGATGAGCCTTTGGGTCGTCACACTAGGCTAGCCAATAATCACATGTTTACATTTTCTTTAAAAATCCTAACCAATTTCAAGCATTTCATAAAATATACAGAATTTACTAAATACATTAGGCCAATAAATAGTTCAACCAATTCCAAGACCCGGAACCAACATGTCATGAGCATCTAAGGGAAAACAGAGATGTTGTAGACGGTGAACACCTACCTCTATATCCCGCACTCCGGCTCCGTGCGAAATAAACAGCTAAAGCTCGGTATCTGCACCTGAATCTGCACACAGGGGTGCAGGGAGTAATGTGAGTACACCAACTCGGTAGTAATGAAAATAAATCAAGCCTAAGCGGCAATAAATCACATAAAAATCAATGTCATCAATTCACAATATACACAGCCTTTCTTTCTAACAGTATAAACATAGATATATGAAGTCATCATGCCTTAAAACCAACTTCAGAAAAATCCTTTGAGAAATGTATATTTTCAACAGCTTCAAACCGAAAGATTTAGTGTGAAAATGAAGTAAATCATAAAGAGGCCCCTCGGGCAAACATATTTCATAAATTCAGAGTAAAAGTGATAAAATCATAAGTAGCCCCTCGGGCAAAACATGTATCATAATCAGCCCCTCGGGCATGCCTCACATTCACTCATAATCAGCCCCTCGGGCATACCTCACCATCTCTCATAATCATCCCCTTGGGCATACCTCATAGTCACTCATGCCTCCCAATCACTCGTCACTCTGCACTCGGCACTCGGTGCGCTCACTGGGGGTGTGTGAAGACTCCGGAGGGGCTCATTCAGCGCAAGCGCTAATATCAAGCAACCTCCTGGCGTATCATTACCTCACAATCAGGCCCTCGGCCTCACTCAGCAGAACCTCTCAAAAGCCCCTCGGGCGAATCAGTAAAACAGGGTGCTCGACCCAAAACATCATTTGTTGTAAATCTCAAAGTAGTGTAAATCAGGCTGAGTTTTGAAAACAGTAAGCACAATGTGACTGAGTGAAATCATCAATAAAGAGTGAGGAAAATAGCAGTAAAAAGCCCCCAAAGGGTCTAAACAGATCGTCACGAGGCCCCAAACACGGCTTATAGCCCAAATATTTCAACAATCTTTAGAACATAATTTAATATAAGGTTTTGAGTAAAATATGCAACTCCATAGTTTCCGCGGAGAGGACCAAGTCCAAATCCAAAAATCAGTGCGCACCACATACTCGTCATCCGACATGTGCGCCATTCTAAAATCCGTGAGAAATATGAAGTCCGGGGTTTCATACCCTCAGGACAAGATTTATAACCATTACTTACCTCTGCCGGACCATAATACTAGTCCGCTATGCTCTTGCCCCTCAAATTGGCTCTCGATTGCTCCGAATCTAGCCAAAACTAGTTTAACATCATTAATATGTACCAAAGGAACACAACCAAATCGAAAACTATCAAATTATACAAAATTCTCGAAATTCGGCCAAATCTGAACCCCGGGACAACTCGGAATTTGATAAATTTCACATCACTAGAAACCTCGTCCTCCCACGATTCTACACATACCAAAAACACCACAATCGAACCACAGTTGCCTACCCGAATTGCCAAAAGAATTTTCCAATCCTCCACCCATTCTTCTCAACCTTTTCCTACTTTAATCCTCCAATTTACAAGCCTAATCCGAACAAAATTGCATAGAAACGATTTTAATAACCCGGAAACTTACCTCCACTGAAGAACCGCAGATTCTCTCTTCAATTTGCCTCAAATGAGCTCCAATCGCATCCAACAATGGTGAAATGAATAAAATTTCACAGAGGTCTCTTTTATACTGTTCTGCCCAGCATTTCCGCACCTGCGGACAATTAATCGCACCTGCGGACCCGCACCTGTGGTCTCAGGTGCGCACATGCGCAATCCCACTAACGGACTAATTTCCGCACCTACGGCCACTTTTCCACACCTGCGGATTTCCCCTTCCTAGCCTTCTTTTGCACCTGCGCATGGCCTTTCACACCTGCGACGTCGCACCTGCGGCTACCCATCCGCAAGTGCAGCCAACACCAGAAACTTACACCAGTAACTATTTGCTGCAAATTTCCAAGTTCAAAACTCTGCCAACCATCCGAAATCAATCCCGAGCCCTTCGGGGCCCCAACCAAACATACCAACACACCCGATAGCACTATTCCAACTTATTCGAGCCTTCGAAACACCAAAAAAAACATGAAAACACCAAAATTACACCAAATTCAACCCAATGAACTTTGAAACTTCCAATTTTTGCCAACTATGCCGAAACCAACCAAAATACCTCCGAGTGACCTGAAATTCTGCACACATACCATAAATGACATTACAGACCTGCTCCAACTTTCGGAATCCCATTCCGACCCCGATAGCCTATTTTCCACTGCCGACGGAAAATCGCCAAAAACTAACTTTCGCCAATTCAAGCCTAATTCTACATCGGACATTAAAACTTCATTCCGAACACACTCTTAAGTCCCAAATCATCTAACAAAGCTATCTGAGCCATAAAATCCGCATTCTGAGGTCGTTCACCAATAAGTCAACTCTCAGTTGACTTTCTCAACTTTTAGGCTACTTTAGGAGACTAAATGCCTCAATTCTCTCCATGACCACTCCGGACCCAAACCAACTGACCCAACACAACAAAAATAGGCTAACAATATATGACAAATGCAGAAATGGGGGAAACGGGGTAAATCTCACGGAACGGCCGGGTCGTTATATCCTCCCCCTCTTAAACAAACGTTCGTCCTCGAACAAGTCTAGAAACATACCTAGAGTCTCGAAAAAGTGAGGATATCTGTCCCGCATCTCCCGCTCGGTCTCCCAGGTGGCATCGTCCACCGGCTGCCCTCTCCACTGAACCTTCGCTGAAACTATATCCTTAGACCTCAACTTTCTGACGTGACGACCCAAAATAGCCACTGGCTCTACCTCATATGACATATCACCCTCGAGCTGAACCGTGCTGAAGTCCAAAACATGAGACAGGTCACCAACATACTTCTGGAGCATCGAAACATGGAATACTGGATGAATACTCGATAAACTGGGAGGCATAGAAAGCCTATAGGCCACCTCCCCAACCCTCTAAAGCACCTCAAATGGCCCAATGAACCTGGGACTTAAATCTTCCCTCTTCCCGAATCTCATAACACCCTTCATGGGCCACACCTTCAGCAACACCTTATCCCCAACCATGAAATACACATCTCGGACCTTCCGGTCTGCATATCTCTTCGGCCTAGACCGCATCGTGCGAAGCCTCTCTTGAATCAACTTTGCCTTACCCAACCCATCCTGTCCAAGTCTCTGCCCAATAGCCTAGCCTTGCCCGGCTCAAACTCATCAACCGAAGATCTGCACCTCCTACCATATAAAGCCTCATACGGAGCCATATGGATACAAGACTGGTAGTTGTTATTATATGCAAACTCCGCTAGTGGCAGAAACTAGTCTGAACCACCAAAGTCAATCACACAAGCACGCAACATATCCTCCAAAATCTGAATGGTACGCTCTGACTGCCCGTCGTTCTAAGGATGAAACGTTGTGCTCAACTCGACCTGAGTACCCAACTCTCTCTGTACGACTCTCCAAAATTGAGATGTGAACTGAGTACCTCTGTCGGAAATTATAGAAACTGGAACCCCATGCAATCAGACAATCTCCCTGATATAAATCTCAGCTAACCGCTCTGAAGAATAAGTAGTACCAACAGGAATGAAGTGTGCGGACTTGGTCAGCCGATCCACAATAACCCATATAGCATCAAACCTCCTCGAAGTCCGTGGGAGTCCAACTACGAAGTCCATGGTGATCCGCTCCCACTTCCACTCCGGAATATCAAACCTCTGAAGCAATCCACCTGGCTCTGGTGCTCATACTTGACCTGCTGGCAGTTGAGACACCGAGCCACAAACTCAACAATATCTTTCTTCATCCTCCTCGACCAATAATGTTGCCTCAAATCCTGATACATCTTTGCGGCACCCGGATGGATGGAATACCGCGAACTATGGGCCTCTGCTAGAATCAAATCTCGAAGCCCATCTACATTTGGCATGAAAATCCGGCCCTGCATCCTCATGAACCCACCATCACCAATAACCAGATCCCTGGCATCACCGCGACGGACCTTATCCTGAAGAACAAGAAAATGCGGATCATCATACTAGCGTGCTCTAATCTGATCGTAAAGAGAAGACCTGGAGGATACACAAGACAATACCTGCGGGGGCTCTAATAGATCCAATCTCACCAACCGACCTGCTAAGGCCTGAACATCAAGGCATAACGGCCGCTCTGCTACTGGAAGGTAGTCTAGACTCCCCAAACTCTCTGATTTGCGACTCAGGGCATCGGCCACTACATTGGCCTTCCCCGGATGATATAAGATAGTGAGGTCATAATCCTTGAGAATATCTAACCATCTCCTCTAACGCAAATTCAAGTCTTTCTGCCTCAGTAGATACTGCAAACTACGATGATCAGTGAAAATCTCACACTGCACTCTATACAAATAATGCCGCCAAATCTTCAAGGCATGAACTATGGTCGCTAACTCAAGATCGTGCACTGGATAACTCTTCTCGTGCATCTTCAACTGATGATACCCAAATCTCAAGTCAATCTTGGAAAACACTCTAGCTCCCTGAAGATGTCAAACAAATCATCAATGTGGGGCGAGGGATACCGGTTCTTCACCGTAACTCTGTTCAGTTGTCGATAATCAATACGCATACGCATGGACCCATCCTTCTTCTTCACGAACAACACCGATGCACCCCAAGGTGACAGACTAGGCCGAATGAAACCCTTATCTAGGAGTTCCTGAAGCTGCTCCTTCAATTCCTTTAGCTCCGCTGGTGCCATACGAGAAGGTGGAATAGAAATAGGCTGGGTGCCTGGCACTAAGTCAATACCAAAAACAATATCCCTGTCAGGTGGCATGCCTAGCAAGTCTGCAGGAAACATGTCCGGAAAGTCACGGACTACATGAACTGAATCTATAGCGGGAGTCTCACCAATGACATCCCTCACAAAGGCCAGATAAGATAAATACCCTTTCTCAAGCATGCGCTGAGCCTTCAGGTAGGAAATCACCCTGGTAGGAATATACTCCGAAGAACCTCTCCACTCAACCCTCAAACGCCCTGGCATGGCTAAGGTCACGGTCTTAGCATCACAATCAAGAACAGCATGACACGAAGATAACCAATCCATGCCCAACATCACATCAAAATCGACCATGCTGAGTAACAGTAGGTCCACTCGGGTCTCCAGAACCCCAATAGATATCATGCATGACCGATACACACGGTCCACAACAACAGTATCGCCCACAGGAGTCGACACATGAACAGAGGTGACTAGAGACTCACGGGGCATACCCAGAAAATGGGCAAAATATGAAGAAACATAGGAATATGTAGAACCAGGGTCAAATAAAGCCAAGGCATCTCGGCAACAGACTGAGACAATACCTGCGATCACAGCATCTGGGGCCATAACATCTGGCCTGGATGGAAATTCATACATGCGAGCCTGACCTCCCCCTGCTCGACCTCCCCCTCTAGGGCGGCCTCTGGCTGTCTGACTACCACCCCTAGCTGTCTGGGCAGGTGGTGAAGTTACTGGAGCTGAAGTCGAGGGCTGGCCACTCTGCTGAGAAGAACCACCGGGACGATAGGGACACTGCCTCCACACGTGCCCGAACTCTCCACACTCAAAACAACTCCCTGGAGCTGGAGGCGGGAACTGATAGAAACCCCCAGCACCCGAACGGCCACTGGAAGACTCATGCATATGAGAACTCTGAACTGGGGGGTGCTCGAGCTGCACTCTGAACTGGGAGGGCACCAGATGAAGTACGACCTGACTGAGAACCATGGGGACCATGCCCCGAAGATGCACCACTATACGCTAGGCGGGCTGACTGAGGAGGCCTGAATGAACGGCCCTTACCCTGCTGAAACTGCCTCCTGAAGGGAGCACCACTAGAACTGCCCGAACCACGAGGCCTCTTGGCCTCCCTCTCCTCCCGCTCCTGGCGGTGAATGGACTCAATATCTTGAGCTATGTCAACAACCTGGTCGAATGAAGCACCCGATACTCTCTCCCGAGTCATAAATAGCCGGAGCTGATAAGAAAGACCATCTACAAACCTCATCACCCTCTCCTTATCAATTGGGACAATCTCATAAGCATGCCTAGTCAACTCGGAAAACCTCATCTCGTACTGAGTAACTGATAACTCTCTCTGGTGCAGCTGCTCAAACTACCTACGCTGCTCCACTCTGTGGAACTGAGGAACATACTTCTCCAAAAAGATCGTGGAGAACTGCTGCCAGGTGAGAGGTGCTGAACCAACCGGCCTACGCCTCTCGAATGACTCCCACCAAGTAAAGGCAGCACCCGCAAACTGAAATGTAACAAATGAGACTCCACTAGTCTCCAAAATACCCGCATTACGTAGTACCCTCTGGCACTTATCTAGAAACCCCTAGGCATCCTCGCCATCTGTACCGCTGAAAGTTGGAGGCTGAAGTCTGTTGAACCTCTCCAACCTGTGCTGCTCATTCTCAGGCATAGTAGAGACCACATAATCCTGGACTGGAGCAATTGGCTGAGCTGGGGCGGCTCCCGGTGCCTGAATACCCCGCACAGCCTGCTCAGGTGTCCGGGCAACTGGAGTCTGATTGCCTCCCCCGGCCTGAGTTGTGGTGGTAGTAGAAGACATGGCGACTGCCTGAGCCAAACTAGTGCACACTGTCAATATCTGAGACAGGGTCTCCTAAAGACCCGAAATAACCATAGGCACTACCGGTGCCTGAGCCTATCCCGCTGGAACACCATCGGTGGGAACCTGATCCTGATCGATAGGGGGATCCTGTGGTACTATCCCGGATGCTGCGCGGGCTAGGCTTCTACCTCTACCACGGCCTCGACTGCGGCCTCGACCCCTCGCTGGTCTAGCCGGTGACTGTTCACTCTGATCGGTATTGCGTGTCCTCACCATCTGTGAGAGAATGAAACAACGTAAGTTTAGATTTCAAGAATCAATAGATTAGCATGAAAGAGTTCAAGAAAGATAGAAATGTTTCCTAAGAGTTCGGCAACCTCTCGAAGATAAGTACAGACGTCTCCGTACCGATCCGCAAGACTCTACTAAATGTGCTCATGACCGTTGAGTCCTATGTAACCTAGGCTCTGATACTAAACTGTCACGACCCCAAATCTCAAACCGATCGTGATGGCGCCTATCGTGGAACTAGGCTAGCCAATAATCACATGTTTACCGTTTCTTTAAAAATCCCAACCAATTTCAAGCATTTCAAAAAATATACAGAACTTACTAAATACATTAGGTCAATAAAATGTTCAACCAACCCCAAAACCCGGAGCCAACATGTCAGGAGCATCTAAGATAGATAAGCCAAAAAGGTATACTATTATAATACAAAACCTCTGAATAAATAACTAGATATAACAAGAAGGGAAAACATTGATGCTGCGGACGCTGAACAACTACCTCTATAGCCCGCACTCCGGCTCCGTGCGGAATAAACAGCTAAAGCTCGGTATCTGCACCTGAATCTGCACACAGGGGTGCAGGGAGTAATGTGAGTACACCAACTCAGTAGTAATGAAAATAAATCAAGCCTAAGCGGCAAAAAATCACATAAAAATCAATGTCATCAATTCACAATATACACAGCCTTTCTTTCCAACAGTATAAACATAAATATATGAAGTCATCATGCCTTAAAACCAACTTCAGAAAAATCCTTTGAGAAATGTATATTTTCAACAACTTCAAACCGAAAGATTTAGTGTGAAAATGAAGTAAATCATAAAGAGGCCCCTCAGGCGAACATATTTCATAAATTTAGAGTGAAAATGGTAAAATCATAAGTAGCCCCTCGGGCAAAACATGTATAATAATCAGCCCTTCAGGCATGCCTCACAGTTACTCATAATTAGCCCCTCGGGCATACCTCACCATCTCTCATAATCAGCCCCTCGGGCATACCTCACAGTCACTCATGCTTCCCAATCACTCGTCACCCGGCACTCGGTGCGCTCATTGGGGGTGTGTGCAGACTCCGGAAGGGGCTCCTTCAGCCCAAGTGCTAATATCAAGCCACCTCGTGGCGTAGCATATCCTCACAATCAGGCCCTCAGCCTCACTCGGCAGAACCTCTCAAAAGCCCCTCGGGAAAAATAGTAAAACAGGGTACTCGACCCAAAACATCATTTTTTTGTAAATCTCAAAGTAGTGTAAATCAGGCTGAGTTTTGAAAACAGTAAGCACAATGTGACTGAGTGAAATCATCAATAAATAGTAAGGAAAACAGCAGTAAAAAGCCCCCAAGGGGTCTAAACAGATTGGCACGAGGCCCCAAACACGACTTATAGCCCAAATATTTCAACAATCTTTAGAACATAATTTAACATAAGGTTTTGAGTAAATTATGCAACTCAATAGTTGTCGCGGAAAGGACCAAGTCCAAATCCAAAAATCAGTGTGCGCCACATACTCGTCATCCGACATGTGCGCCATTCTAAAATCAGTGAGAAATATGAAGTCCGGGGTTTCATACCCTCAACACAAGATTTATAACCATTACTTACCTCTATCGGGCCACAACACTAGTCTGCTATTCTCTTGCCCCTCAAATTGGCTCTCGATTGCTCCGAATCTAGAAAAAACCAGTTTAACATCATTAATGTATACTAAAGGAACACAACCCAATCGAAAATTATCAAATTATACAAAAATCTCAAAATTCGGCCAAACCCGAGCCCCGGGCCCACATCTCAGAATTCGATAAATTTCACATCACTAGAAACCTCATTCTCCCACGATTCTACCTATACCAAAAACACCACAATCGGACCATAATTGCCTACTCGAATTGCCAAAATAATTTTTCAATCCTCCACCCATTCTTCCCAACCTTTTCCTACTTTAATCCTCCAATTTACAAGCCTAATCCGAACAAAATAGCATAGAAATGATTTTAATAACCCAGGAACTTACCGCCACTGAAGAACCACGGATTCTCTCTTCAATTTGCCTTCAAATGAGCTCCAACCGCATGCAACAATGGTGAAATGAATAAAATTTCACGGAGGTCTCTTTTATACTGTTCTGCCCAGCATTTCCGCACCTGCGGACACTTAATCGCACCTACAGACCCACACCTGCGGTCCCAGGTGCGCATTTGTGCAATCCCACTAACGGACCAATTTTTGCACCTACGGCCACTTTTCCGTACTGCGGCTATCCCCTGCCTAGCCTCCTTTAGCGCCTGCGCATGGCCTTTCGCACCTGCGGCCACCCATCCCCATGTGCAGCCAATACCAGAAACTTACACCAGCAGCTATTTGCTGTAAATTTCCAAGTTCAAAGCTCCGCCAACCATCCGAAATCAATCTCGAGCCCCTCGGGGCCCCAACCAAACATACCAACACACCCCATAGAACTATTCCAACTTAGTCGAGCCTTCGAAACACCAAAAACAATATAAAAACACCAAAATTACATCAAATTCAAGCCTATGAACTTTGAAATTTCCAATTTTCGCCAACTACGCCGAAACCAACCAAAACACCTCTGATTGACCTAATATTTTGCACACATACCCAATATGACATTAGGGACCTCCTCCAACTTCCGGAATCCCATTTCGACCCCGATAGCCTATTTTCCACTGCCGACCGGAAATCGTCAAAAACTAACTTTCGCCAATTCAAGCCTAATTCTACACCGGACATTAAAACTTCATTCTGAACACACTCTTAAGTCCCAAATCATATAACGAAGCTATCCGAGCCATAAAATCTGCATTTCAAGTTCGTTCACCAACAAGTCAACTCTCAGTTAACTTTCTCAACTTTTAGGCTACTTTAGGAGACTAAATACCTTAATTCTCTCCATGACCACTCCGGACCCAAACCAACGGACCCAACACAACAAAAATAGGCTAGCAATATATGAAAAATGCAGAAACAGGGGAAACGGGGTAAATCTCACAGAACGATCGGCCGGGTCATTACAGTATCTCGGGAGATTCCCCTGCACATTTACTTTTAAGACTACGAGGCGGTACCTCGGGAGTTCTCCCTGTATTTTACTTTTGGGACAACGAGACAGTATCTTGGGAGATCCCTTGTTGTTTATTTTCACGTGTTGTACTGTTATTTCATCGTGTTTTCCATTGTTGAACTCCAGTCGCATTATCAGTGAGTTCAACAATGGAAAACACAATGATAATGAGAACCTGAACCTGAATCTGCATGGATTATTAGCTTTTAAGTTTTTCTTGCGTTATTGATATTTCCGCAATCTGTTAGGCTTACCTAGTCGTAGAGACTAGGTGCCATCATGACATGTTTCAGAGGGATTATTGGGTCCTAACAAGTATGTATTAGAGATCTAGGTTCATAGGTGTCGTGAGTCATAAGTCGATTTATTAGAGTCTCGCGGATCGGTACGGAGACGTCTGTACTTATCTTCGGGAGGCTATAGAACTATTAGGAACAATTATACTTCATTGATTCCTTGTCGTGTGAAGTTGTTGGCATCAAATTCTGAACTTCTTTATTCTATTGTTTCTCACAGATAGTGAGGATCGTACCGGAGGATCTGATGACCAGGCACTTGCGCCTCCTGCTAGAGCTGCTAGTGGCCGAGGACGGGGTAGAGTACGACCACGCTGTCAAGACAGAACACCTGCGCGACCTGCGACAGAGGGGCCCCCCGCACCTCCAACTGAAGGGCAGGCACCAGAGGTGCCTATTGATGCACCAGCCCTCCAGGAGACTTTAGCCTAGTTCATGAGCATGTTCAGCACCTTAGCTCAGGCTGGATTGATCTTACTAGCTTATGCCACATCTCAGGCTGGGGGAGGGTCACCTACTCCCGCAGCGCGTGCTCTGAGCAGAGGATCCAGGTTGGCCAAGCCCCAGAGTTCATCCCTATGTAGCTGGTAGCTCTGATTCAGCACGAGACTAGGACATCCACTTCTGGGGCGGAGCAGCTCAAACTTGAGGGGTACAAGAAGTACCACCCACCTACCTTCAACGGATTGGCTACAGATGATTTTCGGGGTTTTCTGGAGGAGTGCCATCGTATTCTCCGTACTATTCACATAGAGGAGACGAGTAGGATTTCTTCTACCACCTTCTATCTTAGAGGATCAGCCTATCAGTGGTGGCGTGCTTATGAATTAAGTAGTCCGGATGAGGTAGCTTCACTAACATGGACTCAGTTCTCGGACATGTTATTGAGAGAGTATGTCGCTCAGAGCCTTAGGGACTCATGGAATATGGAGTTTGAGCAACTGCACTAGGGTTCTATGACTGTGTCAGAGTATGTAGTCTGCTTCAATGATTTGGTCTGACATGCACCGGCCTTGGTTGCCACAGTACGTGAAAGGGTTTGACGATTTATTGAGGAACTCTACCCCAGTATCCAGATAAGCATGGCTAGGGAGTTGGAGATGGATATTTCTTATCATTAGGTTGTGAGTATTGCTTGGAGATTGGAAGGAATGCTTGCATGGGATAGAGAGGAGAGGGAGGCCAAGAGGTCTCAAGAGTTTGGCACTTACAGAAGTACTCGTGCGCCAGCAGCAGTTCGACATGGTAGGGGTTATGTGAGTTTCCCTGTTCATTCATCTCTTCCAGTCTCCAGTGGTGTTCCAGCCCCTTCTAGGCCCCAGGAGCCTTATTATGCACCGTCAGTATCTAGTGTGCCTCCTGCTCTTGGTACTTTTGGCGGCCAGTCCAGCAGACCTGGCCTGAGTCAGTCATAGTAGTCACGCCCTCCGAGGGGATGTTTTGAGTGTGGCGACACTCTCCATATGGTGAGGGATTGACCTAGAAGTAGGAGGGGTGCCCCTCCACAGACTTCTCAGCCTCCACCGGGTCCTCAGGCTATGATTCCAGTACCAGCTACGACCCTACCTACTCAGCCAGCTGGAGGTGGAGGTCGGGGAGGTTGAGGTCGCCCTAGAGTAGGAGGCCATGCCAGATATTATGCTCTTCTGGCTCACACAGAGGCAGTTTCTTTGGACTCTGTCACTACATATATTGTTTTGTTCTGTCATACAGATACGTCGTTATTATTTGATCCGGGCTCTAGGTATCCCTTTGTGTCCTCTTATTTTTCCCCGCATTTGGGCGTATCTCGATATTTTTTGAGTTCCCCTGTTTATGTGTATACTCTTGTGGGATTTTCTCTTGTTGTAGACCGCGTGTATCAGTCATGTTTGATTTCTCTAAGTGGTTTTGAGACCAGAACCGATTTATTATTATTCAGCATGGTAGACTTTGATGTTGTCTTGGCCATGGACTGATTTTCGCCCCATTATGCTATTCTTGATTGTCACTCTAATACTGTGACATTGGCTATGCCATGTTTACCACGATTATAGTGGAGGGGTACCTTAGAGTACTCTCCCAGCAGAATTATTTCATTTCTTATGGCCTAACGAATGGTTGAGAAGGGGTGTGACGCGTCTCTAACTTTTACGAGAGATGTCAGTATTGATACCCCTACAGTTATGTCAGTTCCAGTAGTGTGGGATTTCCCAGATGTGTTTCCAGTTGATCTTCCAGGCATGCCGCCTGACAGAGATATTGACTTTAGCATTTATTTGTTGCCGGACACTCAACCCATCTCTATTCCTCCATATCCTATGGATCCTCCTGAGTTGAAGGAGTTGAAGGAGCAGTTACATGAGTTTCTTGATAAGGGCTTCATTCGGCCTAGTGTGTCACCTTGGGGTGCTCCGGTCTTATTTGTGAATAAAAAGGATGGTTCTATGCGTATGTAGATTGATTATCGTCAGCTGAACAAAGTTACAGTGGAGAACATGTATCTATTACCTCGTATTGAAGACTTATTTGATTAGTTAGAAGTTGCCAGGGTGTTTTCCAAGATTGAATTACGTTCATGCTATCATCAATTGAAGATTCGGGAGCGAGATATCCCGAAGACTGCTTTCAGGACTCAAAATGGTCACTATGAGTTTCTTGTGATGTCTTTTGGGCTGACCAATACCCCAACAACTTTTATGCACTTGATGCACAGTGTGTTCTGGCCTTATATTGACTCCTTCATCATTGTGTTTATTGACGACATTCTGGTGTATTCCCGGACTCGGGAGGATCAGGAGCAACACCTGAGAACTGTGCTTCAGACCTTGAGAGAAAAGAAGTTGTATGCAAAATTTTCAAAGTGTGAGGTTTGCCTAGACTCAGTGGCATTCTTGGGTCATGTAGTATCGAGTTATGGGATCCAGGTAGATCTAAAGAAGGTGGAAGCTGCGGAGTTGGCCTAGACTGTCATCAGCTATGGAGATCCAGAGTTTTCTTGGTTTAGCGTGGTATTACCATCATTTTGTAGAGGGATTCTCATCTATTACAGCACGTATGACCAGGGTGACCTAGAAGGGTGCTCTGTTCATGTGGACAGGGGAGTGTGAGGACAGCTTTTAAAAGCTCAATATAGCTTTGACTACAGCCCCAATATTGGTATTGCCTACAGGTTCGGAGTCTTATACTGTATATTGTGATGAATCACAGATTGGTCTCAACGTGGTGTTGATGCAGGATGGTAGGGTGATTGCCTACGAGTCTAGATAGTTGAAGGTGCATGAAAAGAACTATCATGTCCACAACTTTGAGTTAACAACTATCGTTCATGCCTTGAAGATTTGGCATCACTATTTGTATGGCGTTCCTTATGAGATTTACAGCGATCATCAGAGTTTGAAGCATCTTTTCAAGCAAAAAGATCTTAACCTGCGTTAGCGGAGCTGGTTGGAGCTACATAAGGACTATGATATCACCATTTTGTACCACCCGGGGAAGGCCAATGTGGTGGCCGATGCTTTTTGTCGCCGACTGAGAGTTTGGGAAGTTTAGCATATCTACTAGCAGCAGAGAGGCCATTGACATTTGATGTTCAGGACTTAGCCAGCCAGTTTGTGAGATTTGATATTTCTGAGTTGAGTTGAGTATTGGCTTGTGTGGTCTCTCGGTCTTCTCTTTATGATCGTATCAGGGAGCGTTAGTATGATGAACCCCATCTGCTTTTCCTTAAGGACACGGTCCAGCACGGTGATGCTAAGGAGGTCACTATTGGGGATGATGGTGCATTGAGGATGTAAGGCAAGTTATGTGTGCCCAATGTAGATGGTTTGTGTGAGTTGATTCTCCAGGAGGCTCACATCTCGTGGTAATCCATTCATCCGGGTGCCATGAAGATGTATCAGGACTTGAGGCGGCGTTGTTGGTAGAAGAGGATGAACAAAGACATAGTGGAGTATGTGTCTTGGTGCCTAAATTAGTAGCAGGTGAAGTATGAGCATCAACGGCTAGGTGGCTTGCTTCAAAAGTTAGAGATTCTGGAGTGGAAACGGGATCAGATCACTATGGATTTCGTTGTTGGACTCCCATGAACTCAGCGGAGGTTTGATCTAGTTTGGGTAATTATGGATAGGCTGAGCAAGTCAGCTCATTTCATTCATGTGATGACTACCTATTCTTCCGGGTAGCTGGCTCGAATTTACATCCGCAAGATCGTCAGGCTTCATGGCGTACCAGTATATATCATCTCCGACCAGGGTACACAATTTACATCACGATTCTGAAGGGCTGTACAACATGAGTTGGGTACTCGACTGGAGGTGAGCACAGAATTTCACCCTCAGATAGACTGACAGTCCGAGTGCACTATTTTGATATTATAGGATATGCTCTGTGCGTGTGTGATGGAGTTTGGATGTTCGTGGAATTAGTTCTTACCACTTGCGGAGTTTTCCTATGACAACAATTATTAGTCGAACATCTTGATGGAACCGGCTTTGTATGGTAGGCGGTGTTGGTCCCCAATGGGTTGGTTTGAGCCCGACGAGGCTAGATTATTTGGTACAGACTTGATTCAAGATGCCTTGGATAAGGTGAAGGTGATTCAGGATCGACTTCGCATAGCCCAGTCCAGACAGAAGAGTTATGCGGACCGAAAGGTTCGCGATGTTGCATTCATGGTTGGAGAGCGGGTCTTGCTCTGGGTTTCGCCTATGAAGGGCGTTATGAGGTTTGGGAAGAATGGCAAGCTGAGCCCAATGTTCATTGGCTTCTTTGAGGTATTGCAGCGAGTTGGGGAGGTTGCTTATAAATTTCCTTACCTCCCAGTATAGTAGGAGTTCATCCGGTATTCCATGTTTTTATGCTCCGAAAGTATCATGGTGATCCGGCTCATGTGTCGAATTTCAGCTCAGTCCAGTTGGACAAGGATCTATCTTATGTTGAGGAGCCAATGGCTATTTTGGAAAGGTAGGTTAGAAAGCTAAGGCCAAAGAACATTGCTTCTGTGAAGGTGCAATGGAAGGGTTAGCCGGTCGAGGAGGAGACTTGGGAGATCGAGCATGATATGCGCAACCGTTATCCTCATCTTTTCACCGCTTCAGGTATATCTTTATAATCATTAGAAGATGAACAATTTTTTTAAGAGGGGGAGGATGTAACGACCCGGCCGGTCGTTTTGAGAGTTATAGCCCCGATCCCCTGTTTACTTCTTTCCCCGTGTCATTTTATGCTTACGTGTCTTGCCGAGAGGTGTTGGTTGTGGTTTCGGAGTATTTTGGGACACTTAGTCCCTAAACGAAAGCTTATGTCTTAGAATTTTGACGGTAGTCAGAACTTTGTGAAGACGACTCCAGAATGGAGTTTCATCGGTTCCGTTAGCTCCGTTGGGTGATTTTGGGCTTAGGGGCATGTTTGGATTGTGTTTTGGAGGTCTCTAGCTCATTTAGGATTGAAATGGTGAAAGTCGAATTTTTGGAGATTTTGACCAGTAGTGTAATTTTTTATATTCGGGTCGGATTCCGATTCCGGAAGTTAGAGTAGGTCCGTATGGTTGAATATGACTTGTGTGAAGAATTTGGGGTCAATCGAACGTGGTTTGTTAAGTTTCGGCATCGGTTGTAGAAATTGGAAGTTTCAAGTTCATTAAGTTTGAATCGAAGGATAGTGTGTTTTTAGCGTTGTTTGATGTGATTTGAGGGCTTGAATAAGTTTGTATGGTGTTTTAGGACTTGTTGGTATCTCTGGTTAAGGTCCCGTGGGCCTCGGGTGGGTTTCAGATCGTTATCGGATGCGTTTTGGACTTAGAGAAACGACTGAAGTTCTGTGATTTGCTGCATCTGGTCTCCTTATACTCGATCGCAAGATAGGGGCCGCGATCGCGATTGTGTAGGCTTAGCTGGGCAGAGGAAGTTTTATTCTTCGCGTTTGTGGGAACAAGGATGCAAATGCGTAGTGTTGTGAAGTGGTGCTATGCGAATGCGTGGCCAAGGTCGCGTTCGCATAGAGTTAAGGAGGCTAAAGTTGGGCCACGCGCTTTGCTCATCGTGAACGCGTGAGGACGTTCGCGATTGCGTAAGTCTGAGAGCCAGTACATCGCGTTCGCTTGGTGTTTTACGCGTTCACGTATGGCTAAATGCTGGCGCATCAAAGTTTTTCTCCGCGACCGCAAGGCTATTTCCGCGATCGCGATTATGGAATCACTGGTCAGACTTATATCATTTCAAAACGAGGGTTTGGCCATTTTTATCAGAACTTGAGTTCGGGAGCTTGGATTTGGACGAGATTTTGAGGGATTTTCAGAGACATCGATTAGGTAATGATTCTACACTCCATTTTTGTTATATCACACTAATCTATCATTAACTGCATCTTTAATTTCGGATTTGGGGTTGAAAATTAAGAAAAAATGGGAAGAAGTTCTTCAACTAAAATTTCGAGTTTTGAATGGTGATTTGAGGTCAGATTATAGTAATTCTTATATGGTTGGACTCGTGAGTAAATGAGTGTTCATATTTTGTGACTTTTATCCGATTTTGAGACGTGGGCTCGGGGAGGCTTTTTGGGACGATTTACTGATTACTTGCTTTAGCTTAGATTTCATTGATTAGATTAGTTTATTATAGATATATTTATGGTATGTAATCAATTTTGGCTAGATTAGGGCCACTCAGAGTCATATATTTGTGGGAAAAGCATTGCTACCAATTGGTTGAGCTTGATTCGAGGTATGTGGCTTGTCTAACCTTGTGTGGGGGAAATCCCCTTAAGATTTTTGTACTGATATTGATATGTGAGCGTCGTGTACGCGAGGTGACGAGTGCGTACATGGGCTATTTATTGCAAAACCTGATTTTTACTAGGTAATTACCCATTTTCACCTTAATTGAGTATACTAGCATGTATAGTTACCCTGTTAGCCTAGAATAACATGTCTACCTGTCTTAATTACTTAACTGAACTCTTTGCAGCATACTTAGCGAATTCCTGCTTCTTTTATCGACTTGTACTTAGTCTAAACTGTAGATTCTCTTGTTGTACCTATCATCTGTAATTGACTGCACTGTGTATTTACTTTGGGACTACGGGACGGTATCCCAGGAGATCCCCATGCATATTTACTTTTGGGACTACGGGACGGTATCCCGGGAGATCCCCCTACACATTTACTTTTGATACTACGAGGTGGTACCTCGAGTGTTCTCCTTGCACATTTACTTTTAAGACTACGGGGCGATACCTCGGGAGTTCTCCCTGCATATTTACTTTTGAGACTACGAGACAGTATCTCAGGAGATCCCCTATTGTTTATTTCTGTGTGTTGTACTATTTTTTCATTGTGTTTTCCTTATTTGAATTCCAGTCTCTTATTATAGTGTTATATTCCCCTACTTTATTTATTATATACTAGTGGGCCTGGCCTGACCTGACCTCGTCACTACTCGACCGAGGTTAGGCTTGGCACTCACTGGGTAGCAATTGTGGTGTACTCATGCTACTCTTCTACACATATTTTGTGTGCAGATTCTGGTGCTCGTTACCAGATGTATTATCAGTGAGTCGAGATAGCTTTGGAGATTTCAAGGTATATCTTTTGCGTCCGCAGACCTTGGAGTCCCCTTTTACTCTTCCCCATGTCAAACACTTCATGTATTTCCTTTTTATTAGACTCTAGAGTATAGAGATATTATTTTCTTTCTGTAGTTTGTAACTCGTGATGTTCCAGTTTCTGGGTAAGCTGTGTGCGTCTAGTATCTTGGTTATTGTACATACCGGGCGGTATTGTTATTTGTTATTCCGTATCTATTGTAGTTACCTGTTAAGTTTTATTTCCGTTATTGATATTTATGCAATCTGTAGGCTTACCTAGTCGTAGAGAGTAGGTTCTGTCATGACATGTTTCAGAGGGATGTTTGGGTCGTGACATTGATGATTTCAAAAGAGAAATTATGGGGTTTTGTCTAAAGTTTTATAGAGTGAATTTTTGAGTTTTGAACATCGATTTGTAGTCGGATTTGAGTGAAACTAGTATGGTTGGACTCGTAATTGAATGGGTTGTCGAATTTTGTGAGTTTTTTCGGGTTACAAATGATGGGCTATAATCTTGTGTTTTAGTTGCTTACGACACTCTAACTTACTGCACTTTTAATTGAGTTTGAGCTTTAATAGCAAGTGTTTTGCACTAATTGTGTATTTTATGCCTTGTAGGAGGATTCCGAGCTATGTAGATGTTACAGAATGAATTTGAGTTATTTGGAGCTTTGAAGTCTGAGTAAAATCCCAAGGTATTAATCCGGGATCGTATTCAGGGGTCTAGAACCACGTCTGGATATCAAAAAGTCAAGAAAAATTTATACTTACAGAAAACATCACACCCACGGCAAGTGGGGCACCACGTGGGCGCCGCTCCTGTACAAAATCCCTGTTTCCCGTCAGAAATCAACTCTCTAGATTTCCCCAGTAATGCCCCGGATGGCGTGTCGGCCCATGCGACGCGCCTATGCAATTTTTTCAGAGTAATTTTCAAATTCACGCAGGAAAAAATGTTTTGATCTGGGCTCGACCCTACTTGATATAAATACATGCAAAAATGTTATTTTATGGAGTTTTGACACATCTAAGACCGAAGAAGGCTAATGAGGAGGTGGAAAAGCAAAGGCACAAGGAATTCATCATTCAATCCTCACTCAAGACAAGAGTTTGGATCGTTTTATGTCTTTCTTTACTTTAAACATAATTGTGATGAATTACTCCATATCTATGGAGTAGTCCTCCTTAGGGTTTGATGGATTTGGTGTATTGATATTTGTTTGTGGATATTAACTTTGTTTTTATGTATTGAATCGTTTTGGATGTTTTAACTATTGTACCTATATTCACATGTTCATGTAATCGAGAGAGACATAACTTGGGATATCTTTGCATTATTTTGTTGGTTTAGTTCAATAATTTTCCTTATTAATCGAAAGAGGCTAGTTGAATCATTGATTAAACCTAGTTAGGAGGATAATCGAAAGAGGTTTTCCTAAAGACCAATCCACTATGAATTCTTGCATATCTTCACCGAGATTTAATTGGTTCGTGTTGTGAGGTTGAGATTTAATCGAGAGAGGAGTTTCTACTTAACGTTTGAGCTAATAATTGAGTGAATTCGAGAGGTAAATCCAAGACAATTATCTTGCACCAATCCAATCAACCCCTATTTTCTCCCATTCATATCTTCCTTGCTTCCTTTTGTTGCGACTGTCATTAGTCAATTAGCTTTAGACTCTTAGTTAAATATAGTTTTTAATCACATAATTTTCAGCAGTTGATCATCTTGGATTGAAATGTAGCAACAAATTACAATAATATTGTTTGACTCTAATCCATGTGGATACCATATTATATTATACTATTTTTGACTAGCAAGCATATTTGAGCGTGTGTTTCAATCTCGTCAAATATTGGTTTTGTGGACGGAGATTGACAATCAATAGTGTTTAAAATAGTTTGTAGTGCTAAATATATTGAAAACATTATTTTATGGTCAGTTCCGAGGTGCGGACCCGGATTTGACTTTTTGGTTGACTTTGGGCTTTTGATTAATGATTCGACCTTTATCGATTGAGTTTGCTTCCTTTGGCATTATTTGATGTTCTTGAGTTGCTTTTGGCTAGTTTCGAGCTGTTCGTAGGCCAGTATGCACTGGATGGCATTTTTTGAGCATCGTTTGGCTTGCTCAGTATTGGGTTTGGATTTTTCAAGGTAAGTAACACTTTTTAAACTTGGTGTTGAGGGTATGAACCCTTGAATATACCTGATATGTGTTTGGTGTAGAGGTGAAACACATGGTATGTGATGGGCGTGTGGGCGTGCACCGTGTGAATTATGACTCGATTGATTTTGTAGTACTGTGTAGTTACCTAATCTTGTTTTTATCCATGAAATCTTTACATGCTAGAGTAATTGAGATGTGATCCATTTTAGAAATCATGTCTAGGCTATATGTTTATTCTGTCGGGACCCACTGAGGTCATATTTGGTGTGAGTTAGTTGCTTAAATTGTAGTTACATACTCAGTCATACTCATTCATTTGAATATCATATCTTATTCTCTATTGCTATTTATTGATACATCGTATCATCATTTTGGGCTGATTTTCATGACATTGTGAGCCCGTTAGATTGGAGAGATTGATGACTGAGTTGGGGCTTGAGGGCCGTATTGTGAGTGGTATTGGTGGGATCGGGTTGCACACTGCATCATGATTTATTATTCTTGGGATAGATCTGCCCTGTATTATTGATTCATGATGGGATTGAGATGCACAACGCATCATGCCTTATTGATTCATGCCATTATCGTCTTATTATAGTGCTTGAGCTGGATCTGCCCCTCCGGAGTCTGCACACCCATAGTGAGCGTAATTGATATTGATTCATTTGGGTTGAATCTTCCTGGACTGGATCTGCCCTGTACAATGCTGAGTTACTGAGAGTGGTGAGAGCTGGATCTTTCCTGGGCTGGATCTGCCATGTTCAGTGTTATGTGACTGAGTGTGTTGGGTGATTGAGGATGATGAGTGGAAAGTGTAAGATAGTAAGATTGAGTACTCTGAGAGTATGCATATGGTTTTATCACTGAGTTTTATTGCATTCGACATGTACACTTGACATACAAACATATATGTATTTTCCTCATGCTGTACGATATTGCGTACTTCGTGACTTGACATATGCATTGACATGTAGGCATATAGATGTATCTTCCTCATGCCATTTGAAAATGAAACATTTACATGTTTAAAGTTTTGGAAAAAATCACAGTTTTACAAACTTAATCATATTATTTTTTTATTTCGGTAAAATATTTGGGTTTTCACGTATATACTTGAAACACATGCCTATCTTTCCGGAACTGTGAACGAGCTGAGCATTATATTTCTGAGTAACTTCTTTTATCACTTTTATTATGTGGTTATCAACTGTTGTTGGCTATTGGTGTTGGACTCCGACCTTTGTTCCAACCCGTCACTACTTTTAACCTAAGGTTAGGTTTGTTACTTATTGAGTACATGAGGTCAGTTGCACTCATACTACACTTCTGCACCTTACGTGCAGATGTTGGATGTTGATGTTGATGTGTATGGCAAGAGCTAGATTTGAAGACGTACTTGTATTACGGTCATAGCTGCCTCTTGATATTAGTAGCTTTAGAATTTTCAATCTGTTCATGTATATTTCAAACAAATGATGTATTTAATTCCTACCAGCTTTGTAATCTCTAAATATTAGAAGTTCATGATTTGTACTACCAGTCCTTGGGAATTCCTTGTATAATAGTTCAGTTGTATTACCATTTCTTCTCTTAATGAATCTTATTTGAATTGGTTTATTGTTAACTGGCTTACTTAGCGGGTTGGGTTAGGTGCCATCATGGCTAGTTGGATTTTGGGTCGTGATACCATCACATCAATTAACATGTTCTTTCCCATGTGCACTCTTAAAACTATCGGTACCAACCAAGTCAATATATATTTTTTGATAAATGGGACCAAACATGATGAAGGATTCCCCCTTTTTTGGATTTTGAATTGTATTAACAATTTTTTTTCTTTTTGAATTTTTGACTTAAATTGTTTTTGTGATTTTTGAAAAAATGAGACCGGACTCGAAGGTCGCCTACATATCTCGTTGAAATGAGAATTAGGTCAAGCGTAATTTAGAAAGGTTGGAAAGAAAGTGTTTTTAGAATTTCACTTCATTTCATTTTTTTTGAATTTTTGAATAAGAGATTTTTGTAGGGAGATTTTTGTTAAAGAATATTGAATGTAAAAGGGGCTTTGTGGTTACCGTTCAGAAGCGATATAGGAGCATTGAAGGTTAGACGTGCTTTGTAGTTACCGCTCCGAAGTGATATCAGAGCATTGAAGGATATACGAGCTTTGTAGTTACCGTTTCGTATTGGACCATTGAACATGAAAGTAAAATGGCAGGTTGTGTGCTATTCAATATAGGAGCGTTGGTTGTTAGACGGGGCTACGTAACGTTCCACATAGGAGCTGACGGAAAGTAAAATGACGGGATGTGTACCGTTCCGTATAGGAGCATTGATTTCTAGACGAGCTGGGTACAATTCCGTATAGGAGCTCTGACAGGAAAGTAAAATCTCTAAGCGATGGGAGGGACAGAAAGTAAATCATGCCTCAATGGGAGTGACTGAAATGTAAATCTCTGCACGATGGGAGCCACAAGAATTGAAATCTCCACACGACGGGAGAATTTGTTGATTGTTTTTTTTAAAACGAGATCGAACCAAGGGAGGTCCTTCATTGATTGTTTTTTTGATTGTTTTACAAATAATATCGAACTTGGAAAAGGTGCTTGATTGACAATTTTATTTTCTTGAAAAATACGATCAAACGCGAGAAGGGTCCTTGATTGATGATTTTTTTTATTTTCTTGAAAAATAAGATCAAATCGGAGAAGGTTCCTTGATTGGCGATTTTGTTTTTAAAAAAATAAGATCGAACCCAGGAAGGGTCCTTGATTGATGATTTTTTTTTTTTTTGAAAAATAAGATCGAACACGGGAAGTACCCTTGATTGATGATTTTTTGTGAAAAATAAGACCGAACCCGAAGGTTGCCTATTTATCTCGTCAAAACGAGAATTAGGTCAAGCATAGTTCGGGAAGATTGGAGATAAAGAAAGACGTTTCGATTTTTTTTTCCAATTTCCTCAAGGAGGAATTACGCAGGAATATGTTTTTGGATTTTGATTTTCCTTTGATGTCTATAGAAACACTTCGATGAAATATGGGAAGATATATACATCTTTTAATATTTCAGAGATGACCCTTTCACAAGGATCTTCAGTCAACTATGACCCACGTGGTCAGTCTTGACTGACTCGTCCAATTAAAGACGAGAAATGTATGATTTTCAACACTTCTTTTACTCTCCTATTTCAAGGCATTGCAACTAACTATATTAGTTGCTTCAACGATATGTATGAAATGCAATTGTATAGACAAACTCGGAGCGATGCCTCATTGTACCCATGATTGGGCGTGGCATCTCTGGAGTTAAAGAGCATCTCCCTCCAGAAGATGTATCTCATCTGCTCCTTTGAACAGTTGCCTCGATGCCCCTGACTTTTTGCAAGACAGTTGTTGTGGTTGTCTCCCAATTGACTAGAGGATGCTTTGTTGCGGCCTTCCAACTATCCATAGGAACCTTCGCTTGTTCTTCTTTGTTTGTTCGACTCGTGCGAGCATGACACTTCTCAAAATCTGACTAACAACATGTACCTACAATAAAAGTGGGCCGACTTGTATCGAGTCTCTGAATATTGAAAGTAGAACTGAACACCATGACTCCGCAGCCAGGTGTTTGAAGAAAGGACATACATCCCGTATGTTGGGATTTAAGTCGAGTGAGGGTCAGAGTAAGGATTGCTTGGTGTTTTGAGATTTCAATTTTTCGGGCGGAATTTGGTACACGCTCTCGGAGATTTTTGGATTGAGAGCATCATTGCTTTGTTCCAAAAGAACTACCCCAGTTTCCAGTATAGAGGAAATCATTTTTAAACAATGGGGACTGAACCCTTATGTTGGATTGTCTGCGTACCTTGCCAAAGAAAGAATCATGTCAAAACTGTCACGACCCTAACTGGAGGGCCATGACTAGCACCCGAGCCATACTTGCCGAGCACCAACGTGCATTTTATCTAACCTTCCTTATTATCTTAGAGGGATGACAAGATCAATATAAATCGTAGACATGAATCATGAACAACCATCAATGAAAGATAATGGAATGAACATACATAACATGTGATGACAAGACTATCATGAAACTATATATAAGGTACGAGCTGCCAAGCTGCCATGAGAGACAATACAAAAAAATCAGCCGACAAGGCATTCCAAAATATACATGAGTCGACACATGTCTATTGGCCTTTAAAGGAACATAAGTGCTGCAACATTCCCGGAACAAGGCCCCTACATACCCATAATATCTATAACAAAAGTGCATACCAAGACCACGGAAAGTCCGGAGAAGGGATCTCGCCAATAACCGCTGAAACTGGACAACCTACTATGGTGACGGAGCTTCGCCTACCTGTCTAACAGGACCTGCAACACGACATGCTGCGTCCACAAATAAAATGGACGTCAGTATGAATAAAGTACCGAGTAAGTAATGCAAGAAAGCATGAATAATAATAGTAATGTAAACAAGGATTGACAATATACAACTTGTAGCACTTGAGCACCTCTGGGGGCTACTGACATGAAATGAAATATATATATATATATATATATATATATATATATACATAAAATTTTAAAACGCCTATGTAGGCATCATCATCATCATCATATCTTACCTAGTCGTAATAGGCTCGGTAAAAAATCATACCCGACCATCATAAGGCTCGGTAGAATCGTACCCTGCCACGTAGAGCTCGGTAAAACCCAACTAGTCAGCGGTTTCACAATAGGTGCTGTACCCGGCAGAGTATAGCGCAACTTAGTAGAGTAAAATAGGTACATATATATGATGCATACTGGACTCGTCACATTCTAAACCTTTCGGAGTGACGTAAAGTTCGTATCCTCCGTACACCTTATTAGGAGTAACTCTTCATCAATAATCTTATAAGGATCAGGAAGTACCAACAACATTGATAACATAAGAATAAGAGAAGCTACATCAACATCAATCATTCCATAAGAAGGGAAACAATGTAAGTACTGCTAGCTTCTAAGAGTAGAGTATCTTTGGAAGCTCGTTTATTACATTTATGTAAAATCAGAGTCGTGCAAAAGAAGGGAGAGATAGCCTCACATACCTTGTATATACGTCCAATCATTTTCACGACTCCTTATTCTACAACAAGAGAAATGACACTTTCGTTATCGTTTAAGCATCGTAGCTATTATATATCGACCGAAACCTATCTTACGATGAAATGGACAACACCTCCCCTATTTATATGAATTACCACACGTTAAACAAATCAACAAACAACCCAAACAACATCAATACTGATCATATTATGCCTCCCAAAATAGTCTACCAACCAACGACATTACTAACAAGCCTTTCGATAGATATCTCACAAGTTATAGCTTCAACGACTTAGACGTAACTTGGATAATCTTAAATACATGTAGGGTAAGAGGTTACTTATATTTTTTAAGAAAGAACAACTCCAATTTGACCTTAATTGACCATGAAATATCCTTCCAATGCTGCAACAAGAACAAGGAAGTGAAACTAGCAATCAATTAGGGTTTTTCCGCACTAGAATCACTTTAGAAGACTTGAAATCACCTCGGATTAATATTAAAAACTTGAGGGAGTAATTTAAAGAACATAAACCACTTAAAACAACCTCCCACACGAGCCAGAACAACATAAAAATAAGCAACAATAAGAAGAACAAGAAACTTACTAGCGCCAAGGGATTCCCGATACTTGATTTGTGTTATTTGCCCTTTGTTTGGGTCTTGGATCATGAGAGAAACTTGAGAGAGTGTTTTCAGGGTTCTAGGGTCTGAAGATACTGAAAATGAATGAGGTAAAAAATCTTGACGAACTTAGGTATATTTGAGGTATCACTAGAAGCTGTAAGAATTACCCATAAACTAATCTCGGTTTGATGGAAAGTATATGGTGGAAGTTATTATGCACAAAACTAATTTTTGGTACCCGCCAAAAACAAGTCAAAATATGATTGATCAATAAATCACACTTTCTCTTTACTTCTCAAATTTTCAAAAATTTCTCTATAAAAAGCGACAAAACTTGTGGAAAATACATAAAACAAAAACAATCATGTTTTGTTGACGGGTTAGTTAGATTTTGTTGTAACAGAACTATGTTCTGACCCGACTTCCCACGGGGGATACATAGGCAACCCACGTAGGGCCCGATCCCACTCTTATAATAGAAAATCAAAAATTATTTCTTTGTATTTGGAACTATGTCGCGACTTGATTTTCTTTGGTAGGAATACATAGGCAATCCACATCGGAATCAGTCATCTTTTGCAATCGAACTACGCTTTGGCCAGATTCCATTCAGAAACGTAGGTAGTCTAAGTCAGACCCGACCGTATCACTTCAAATTCCATCATTTGGCATCCATTGCATGCTTAAATCATTAATAACAGAACCCTCTTCATCAAATTTCTTACATAAAAAACAGCTTATTGCTTTTCCATGCGCCCTCATGAACAACAGGCATTTCATTCCAAAGTCAAACTTTACAGGCGCCCTCTTTAACAACGGGCATTTCATTCTAAAGTCAAATTTTCCAGCGCCCCCTGAACAATGGGCATTTCATCTTAAAGCCAGATTATTTAGGCGCCTTTATGAACAATAGGTATTTCATTTCAAGTTCAATTTTACAGGTGTGTACCTTCCATTACGGATATCTTACATTTCAATGCTCTGATATCGATTCGGACCGGTACACAACCCGGATTTCCCTTTTTCATTCAAATGTTCTGATGCCACATCAGACCAGTATACATCCCCGATTTATTTCAAATAAAAGTGCTTCCATCACTTCGGACTGGTACACCTCCCGATTTTTTCAAATCAAAGTGCTTCGATCACTTCAGACCGGTATCCAGCCCAGATTTCCTTCAAAAATCCAAAATGCTCCGATCACTTCAGACCAGTATCTAGGCCGGATCTCTTTCAAATTCGGGTTCCAACATGGGCCCCTTTTTCATTCATACATATCATCTTTCTCAAGCCAAATGAAAGCATAGTCCAAATATTGTCAACTCTACTTATCACCGACGCGACACAATGTGAGATTATCTTCCAGAAAATAAACGGTGGCAGATTTTAAGGACGGACGTCGAGCTTTCCAACAGCAATTGGCGACATGTCCCCAAGTATCCTTTTTATGTCCCATTGACATGGGGTGTGTAGGCAACCCGAACCTCCATAGTCTAAATAAAACACCTATTATCATAACAGCTTGACGCTGATGCAAATTCAAACCAAAAACCAAAATCAAAATCATTTCATCACCTTCTCGAACTACAACCGAACCGATTCTCGTTACATCCGAAATATGTAGGAAAACTCAACACAGAGCCCGACTACATTCACATCAAATTCATCCACTACCAACATCCACGTCCCAGTGTTACTACAGTCCGACTGTGGGGAAATTTTGGAAGCAATGTCTAGATCACATGAGTCATATTCGTCTCGAACTTTTGTCTTCCACTACTTGAGGATACGATTCAAAAGTAGTACTCAAATGCATTCCAAAACCGCACGCGACATGATTCTCGTGTAACCCGAGATATGTAGGAAACTCAAATACTAGAGTTCGGTCACAATCTCCAAAACCTTTTCCATTCCCACTCTAACATGTCGGGACAAAATTGATTTGTTTTCCATATCTTTATCCAAAGACTCTTACATTATTTCCAGTCAAAGAGGGGCAGCTGATAACACTCAATTTTGACCCTCCATTTTCTAAAATTAACTTTTACATACTTTCTATAAAAATATAGCTTTTCGCACATTATTTAGCTTTTATGCAATTTATTGATAATTACTTTTATTTTTACAAAATATAGTAATTATTATTATTTCATTACAGTTAGTTCAATACTATTATTTTTGTGCATTTCCCTAAATTTTAAGCAATTTATTGATAATCATCCTATTTTTTCAAATATTAGGATATTCTATCAATTTATTGACTTTTTTCTTATAAAAGAATGATAATTACTACAACCCAATTTTAGTAGTTATATTTTAAAACAAATACTACAAGGTTTTTCAATTAAATAATCATCTTCTAATTCGTAGCATACTCTATTAATTACACGGAAGCCATAAGCATTAATTTCAAAATACTAGTCAAGTAGGTCAAATTTAATGTCTCGTCAATATCCTATGTGACAAAATATTTAATGTGACTAGACATCGACGCAATATGACTTTGATGTGACATTACGTCTTTTACTTTTTGACCTCATATTGACCACATATTTTTAGTTTGTATATTTCTGTTATTTTTTGTCAAATGAAGACCACACGATTTTGACCTTTTTCCACTACATAAAATATCTAGTACCGCAAACCTCCAATACCCACTAGATCTTCAAAAGGAGGACAAAACCCTAAAGTCCTCCTCACCCTCTCACTCTCTCAAAATATATCAGACGCCCCCACACAAGACCTCTCTCGTTTTCTCTCTCAACTGTGAGAAAGGACCTTCCCCCTCTTCATTCACTGTCACCGCCAGAGGTGATTACCGGCGGTCAGCGGTCAGCGGTCAGCCAACAACTCCTCCTCCCCGTTTCTCTTTCTCCTTGCCTCTCTCTTCCCCTTTCTCTTCTCGCTGCTACCACCAGATTTCGACAACGGATAGCCGGTGAACAAACCCCAATGACTGCCGTCATTACTCCATTTTTTGTCTGTGGTCATAGATCTGGAAATGAGAGGCGATAATCTATTTTTGGGACTATTGAAGGTCGCCAGAAAACCTTTTGCAGCCTCCCAGTCCCCCCTTCGCAATAAGCTGTGTTGTTTTGGATTTTGTAGTTTCGGTGAATTTGTCTTGGTTCACTAGATGAAACCAAATATGATCGGAATTCATTTTCTGGCGATCGACATCCGTTCTCTGTTTGTTACTGTTTCTCTTTTTCAGTGAGTTTGATCGGAAATAATCTTTAGTTGTTAAAATTGTTTATAATTTATTGTTCAATTTCAGATTTCTGGGAATCTTTGCTCGTTTCGGTTGTTAATTTGTTGTCGTTACTAATACTATCGGCTCGGAATGTTGTTTCCAAACTTTGGGGTTTTGTTGGTTTGCTAATTGATCTTTGAGGCCTCTGCTCCGTCTGTTGTGTTGTTGAAAAATGCTATTGTAATATGTGGAATTGCTGCCTTATTTGGACTATTACCTACTCCGTTTGACGATTTATGTTCAAAAATTTTGCCTTATTCTTGCTCACGGGTTCTTCTCGATGATCCTCCCTAGAGGATCTTGACTATGTTGGACAGATTACTACAACTAAGGCTGATGAGAATAATGTTTTGAGGCCACGACGTCCTGGATGACCCTCGGATTGGTCCTGAAATAATGAGGTGATGATGATAAACATCAGAAAGGGAAAAATAATGAGGCGATGATGATAAACATCGGAAAGGGAAAATATGAGAATGATGCGAACCGATAGCCCTGCATAAGGTGACACGATTAGCTATCGTAGTCGCGACCAAGGCTACAATGACCCGTTCGTTCCTTTTAAGCTCTAACATGTCGTTCAGTAGTTTGAGGCCGTGATTAGCTTCACTTCATGTTATATGATTTGTACGCATAGTTGGAATTGAATTTCGGGAAGTTCAAAGTTGATTCAGATGGAAAATCCCAATTCGAAGGTTCCTATAAGTTCGTACGATGATTTCAGACTTGGTTGTAGCTAATAAGTATTAAGACTAACTTCGGTAAAGTAGTGACGAGTTACAAGACAAGTCACTCAATAGACAAGATGACTTGTGCTTTATAGACATATAAAGCTAATAATGGAAGGCATAAATATGTAAATGGAAAAAAATCAACATGTGATATAAATAGTAAAGCAAGAAGAACACCGTGAAGTATCATTGAACCCAAATACAAAACACCGTGAGGGGAAATTTGTTTCCCTAGTGTTTTATTTATGCACTTGGCGTGCTCGTGGTCGATATTTGCGTATTTCGTGAGTTTGAGAATTATGGCTTGATGGGTATTTCCCTACTGATGGTTATATGTGGATCGGGTGGCATTGTGCCATGGATATCATGAATGGATCGGGTTGCACGCCGAAACAGTGAGACATTCAGTACGGTT
Organism: Nicotiana knightiana; assembly: GCA_005239525.1. Lineage (NCBI taxonomy): Eukaryota > Viridiplantae > Streptophyta > Magnoliopsida > Solanales > Solanaceae > Nicotiana > Nicotiana knightiana. The sequence continues at coordinate 24,821 of ML404430.1, read as the reverse complement.
CCTTATACTTATTTTATGTGTCTCATTTCTAATCTTTGAGATAGGCTCATAACATGTATTTGGCTGTTTTATTTGTTACCCGGGATGGGTGGTTATTTGCTAGATTTCATTCTTCCTTTTAAGTCATATTAAAGTTGTAGCTTATTGGCAAATTGATGTCGTCATGGGAGATTTTAGGTGGTTTTCGATGTGGCTTGTCGGTCGAGCAGCTTTTACAGGGTGATACGAGGAGGTTGGACCTGGATTTAGTGTAATCAGATTTGGATAAGTTATATTAGAGGGAAGATGTAGCTATTCAGTTTAGAATGAGGCAATGGCTCTCGTTGAGCGGGGAAATTCCATGGATTTTTGATTTGGCGGGTAGTTATGAGATACTACACATCTCTTTCACCGCTGCAACATTGTGAGAAACATGACTTATATGTGTTATGAGGTATATTACGGGCACGTGATTCGTGAATTTGCAGCCATTGTGGTTGGAGGATGTTATTATGAGCATATGAATTATGCGGTGCATTGCGTGAATTTAGCATGAGTGCATGATCATGTTTCAGTACAACATGTTGAGATTGATACGACATGTGTATGTTAGAATCAGACCTGGTACAGAATTTTGGATGTTGGAATTTGGTTCCAAGGCTTTAGCTAATGTGCTCATATGGGTTGTGGTGGCACGGGTAGGTGCAAGAGGTGTCAAACAGTGATTTTGGACAACTCCGAAACAGTTCTTGGCACGTTCGAGGTTGAACATATGTTTAAGTGGGGGAGAATGTAACGACCCGATTGATTGTTTCAAGCTCAAGCATGTCGTTCGGCAGGTTGAGGCCCTGAATAGCTTCACTTCATGTTATATGATTTGTACGCATAGTCGAAATTAAATTTCGGGATGTTCAGAGTTGATTCGGATGGAAAATCCTCAATTCAGATATTTTAAGTTGGAAGAGTTAACCAAGGTTTGACTTTTGAGTAAACTACCTTGGAATAAGAATTTGAATGTTGCAATAGGTTCATATGATGATTTCGGACTTGAGCGTATGTTCGGTTGAGTATCGAGTGGTCCGGGAGCATTTCGACACTTATTATGGAAAGTTGGCATTTTGAAAGTTTAAGAATTTCTTAAGTTTAACTTGAAGTGGACTTTGGTGTTATCGATGTCCCTTTGAGGTTCCGAGCATTAGAATAGGTTCGTATCGCGATTTGTGACTTATGCGTAAAGTTTAGCATTATTCTGGGATGTTACGCGTTCATCGAAGTTTTAATGTTTGAAAGTTGAATGAAAGATTTTTGTCATTGATTCATGATTTTGATGTTATTCGTGGTGTTTTGAGCCTTTGGATAAGTTTGGTTAAGGTATTGGGACTTGTTGGCGAGATTGGACTGGGTCCCGGGGGCCTCGGGTGAGTTCTAGGTGGTTTCAGATAATTTCTCCATGTTTTGCTGCTGCTGTTGCTGGTTCTAGATTTGTTCGTCGTGAACGTGTATGTGTTATCACGTTCGCGAAGAGGGATTTTTAGCTTCTAGATTTTTGTGCTTCGATTTCGCGACTGTTGTCACGCGATCGGGATGGTTTAGGGGGCAAGGCTTCGCGTTCGCAATTGGATATTCGCGTTCACGATGAAGAAGCTGACCTGGTGGCTAGCTTGGTCTTTGCGTTCGCTGAAGGGCGATGCGTTCGCGATGGGGAGGCCGGTGAAGCTTCATGTTCGCGTGGCCATTCTCGCGTTCGCATAGAGGAGTTTGGGTGCAAAAGCTGGGTGTTCCTTGCGAACGCGAGGGAGTTTCCGCATTCGCGATGGAGGTCGTCTGGGTAGTGTATAAGATTGCAAAACTGGGTTTTGGCTCATTTTATCTCAAATCCTCCATGGGAGCCGAGGTTGGGGCGATTTTTGGAGGAGATTTCTTGTCATCCTCCACTAGGTAAGTGATTTCTTCACATTGTGAGTTAAATATACAAATTTAGGCTTATAAATTCAAGAATTTAAGTAGAAAATGTTGGATTTTTGGTAGATGCTGTAAAATTGATATTATTAGATTTTGACCACGAAATTTGGCATGAATTTAGGAATAGACTATGTGTATAGAACAAATAGTCCACAGCTCAACACAATGTTTAGAGAATCTCAATAACAACAAAATGAATGAGAAAGTAACTCAATAAGGAACAACACCCCTTTAAACACAACTTCAATTAAAGTAGATTAATGACTTTCGATAACCTCAATCCCAATTAATTGTTTAAGGATAAACTTAATAGTAAAAGTATTTCTATGAAATGGAAAACTTCGGATTTTAGTGTATGAATAGGCTAACAATGAAAGAGATGGAACGATCTAGCACTACGTCTAAATGCATGAGAATAACCCGGCGACAAAAGGTTATCATGTAATAACAATTTCAACTAAGAGTAACTCCACAATAAAAGAAATCACTTAATGATAAAAGTGATAGCAACTTCAAATAAAGTATATAAGATCAAACTCGACAATTAAAGAATGTGACATGTGACGATAACTTCAAATAAAACATGTGATAGTAGACATGACGAATTAAAGATATAACATGTGCAAACAATTCCAAATAAGTACATGAAAGAAGCCTAAGAGTCTAAGTCTATCAATTTAAAATGACCTTCTCGTGTGAAACAACCTCCAAAATTTGATCTTTAGTTAAAACTAAAAATTCCAAGATGGATAGAAAACAATTCCGATAATAAAGCTTTGATCTTTAGTTAAAACTAAATAGTCAACCCATAAAGTCAACCTCGGGCCCACACTTTGGAACCCGACAAAATTTATAAAATCTGAACACCCATTCTGATATGAGTACAACCATACAAAAATTATCCAATTTCGACATCAAATCATCCTTCAAATCATCAATTTACATTTTTGAAAGTTTTCACCAAAATTTCCATTTTCTTTAATTCAAATCACTAATTTAATGATAAAAAAAATTATGAAATCATGAAATATAATCAATTACGGGTAAAGAACACTTACCCCAATCCAACAAGTGAAGAATCCCTCAAAAACTACTCCAATCCGAGGTCTACAACTCAAGATATGATATAAATGGCCAAGCCCTCGACTTATAACCTTTCTGCCCAACACTTTCGCTTTTTGCGGACTCACAGTCCCATATGCGAAGCCGCATCCGCAGAATATTCATCGCATATGCGCAAACAACTAAAACCACAAATGAGCGCACCTGCATCAAAGACACCGCATCTGCGGTGCTGCTTCTACGAACCACGATGCATACATGTGCAGTCACTTTTATAACAAAAACTCCGTATCTGCAGAACCTTCCAATCCAACTCAAAATCGCATCTGCGCATAAGCACTCGCACCTGCGAAGCCACATATGTGGGTGTATCATTGCAGATGCAAGAAACCTCAACTCTCCATCAGCTCGCTTCTGCGCCTTCACGTGTGCACCTTCGACCAACGCACCTGCGCCCAGTGGTCCGCAGGTGCGACCACACTAGATCTTGCCCACACAGCTTCACTCAACATGATCCAATGATCTGACGCCTATCCGAAACACACTTGGGGCCCCTGGGACCTCGTCAAAACATAACAACGAGGTCCATCACATAACGCGACCCTGCTTGAGGCATCAAATAACATCAAACAACGTCAAAACTACGAATCTCCCTCAAATCAAACTTAATGAACTTTCGACTTCTACAACTCGCACTGAATCATATCAAATCTTCCCGGAATTATGTTTAATTTTGCATGAAAGTTCCAAATGAAACACCAGAGCTATACTAACTTCCAGAATCAAATTTGAACCCGATATCAACAAAGTCAACTCCCAGTCAAACCTCTCAACCTTCTGAACCTTTCGTTTTCTAATTTCGCCAAAATGCATCAAATTAACCTACGTGCCTCCAAATTCGAATCCAGGCGCACGCCTATGTTAAAAATCACCATACGAAGCTATTGGAATCATCAAAACACCATTCCAGATTCGTCTATACAAAAGTCAAACTCCAGTCAACTCTTACCGCTTAAACTTCTAAGACAAGAATCATCCTTCCTAATCAATCCTGAATCATCCGAAAATCAAACTCGTCCACACAAACAAGTCTTAATACATAACAAGAAGCTACTCGAGACCTTAAGCCACCGAACAAGACGCTAATTCTCAAAACAACCGGTCAGGTCGTTACAATATCCCCCTGTTAAACAAATGTTCATCCTCGAACGTGCTAAGATCCATTTCGAAGTCATCAAATCACTGAATGAGCTTATCATACATATACTTGCGGGTGATCCCACGTCACCCCAATACACATAGGCCCACAATACCAGCTCAACTGAAAATTGTTCCTCCCACCCACACTGATAACCTTAGAACCAAAACTTTTCACCATCCGATCATTTAGCAAAGACCCGATTCCCATATCAACAAATGGTATCAGCCTCAACCAACTGCAACAAACCCATGCCTACACCCACAAGGTACATTCGCACGGCGTAACACATCACACATATGCCCATAACAACATCTCTAGCAATCATATCTTCCCATAATCAAATCCAGCACTGTGAATTAACCTCATGTCAGCTAGAACCATGTTCCAAACCTTCACAACACTGACAACGATGCAAGAAACATGAAGAACCCACGACGATTCACTTAAAACAATAAGTCACATCTAACGCCACCTGAGCACACACCTCACAAGCTAAAAACCAACAAGCACAACACGAATAGGACTAAATATGGAAAAAGAACACATGAGAGAATTATCAAACAAGCCCGACAGACACAACTTCCTATCAGTACCATGATACGAATCAATTCTACAAAGGGAGAACCAAATCATATGAACTAACAACTACGATCTCATCCTAATATAACCCCACGTAGCCCGTTCAAACTTATCAAACCACATGAAAATGCAAGGATTCCATCCTTATCTCTGAATCACAAGTAGAATACACATCATACCAGCCAAACCCTTCTGCTAATTCAATTCCGCGAACGAACTCACTATACTGGTTGAGCATCTAAATCACAAATCATAACCAAACCATTCAGAAATCACATCAAAACCTATGGGAATGAGTAACAGAAAGTCACTTCTAGTCACATAACTCTCAATAGTGAACAAAACAAAATAATAGACGCGGGCTACCACAATAGCATCTCCCGACAGGGGTAAACACATAAGTAGAGTACAAAATCACGAAACTCACCCATATGTGAAGCAAGATATGAGGACTCACCCCGAGACGTAGAACCGAATCAAAATAAGAATGATGCTCATCTATAATAATCTAACCATACTTGTAACGACACCATAGGTGCAACAACCTCAACCATACCACAGAAAACATATTAACTGACCGGGCGTCCCCTTCTAAGGCGCCCTCTACTTTCCTGTCCTCTATCCCTAACTGGCTATGCAGGTGGAGTAGCAACTGGAATGGGGCCGGTAGCGTGAGTGCGCTGCTGAAAACTGCCCCTACCGAGTCTGGGACAATCTATTATGACGTGCCTAGTATCACCACGTTCATGACAACCCCTCTACGGGAGTGATTGCTCGTACTAAGTTTGTGAAGGATAATTGAAATAACCATTATAGGAACCCCGTGCTGGTGATGTACTAAAAGATTGATGCCCTACATGAGTACCTTAACTAACTGGAGAACCACGAGTAGTCTGAAGTGCGGACTGGATTGGCCGACTGCCCGAGCCTCCGCCATGATGAGTCATAGCTATAGAGTAGAATCCATTGAACCCTCAAGAACCTAGAGGCCTCTTGGTCTCCTTAGCCTCCCTCTAACCACCTTGAATATGCTCTAACATCCTTGCAATCTCCACCACTTGCTGAAATGGAGTATCAGTCTGCAACACCCCAACCATTCAGAATCTAAGATCATAACTGAGCCCCTCAATGAATTTGTAGACTTGCTCCCAGATTGTAGGAACAAAATTAGGTGCATGACGGGATAACTCACTCAACCTGATGGCATACTATGACACTATCATTGTTCCCTGACGCAACTGCTCAAACTCTGCACACCACGGATCTCGGAGGGTCTGGGGAATAAACTACTCAAAAACATTTCTGAAAACTGAGCCCAAGTGGGTGGTGCTGCATTAGTTGGTATACCCTCCTCATAAACCTTCCACCACTGATTCACTTCTCTCGACACCTGAAATGTAGTAAATGCAACTCCTCTCACCTCCACAATATCCATTATGCGGATAATACAGTGACACTTCTCTAGAAATCCATGTGCATCCTCGGTATCCGTGCCACTGAAAATAGGTGGACTATACCTCTTTAACCTCTCAAGCCCCTTCTGTTCCTCTTCTGATGCCCTTGAACCAGGAATAACAGGTTGTACCGGCACCACACCCGGAACCTGATCAATGTGAGCCCGCTGCTCTAGTGTATGGGCGGTGGGAGTCTAAGCTCCTCCCCAATCTGTGAAGTAGTTGGTGCAATAGAGATTAATCTCGCTTGAGCCAATTCACCAAACATGCTCAGGAACTGCACTAAAGTCTCCTGAAGTTCGGGGGTAACAACAGGCGCCTCCGGTGCCTGTACCCTAACCGGCACTACTGGCGGCTCCTCAACTGCTGCTCTAACAGGTGCTCTAGCTGCCGCCCGTGCCCCTCCCCAGCCTTTACTTGAGCTCCGACCTCTCGCGGATCTGCCAAGTGGCGCGAGTGTCTGCTCAGCTTATCCAGTAGCGCGTGTCCTCACCATTTGTGAGGGAATAGAGATACAAAGCTTAAATTTCAAAATCAACAAATCCGCACTATAGTAATGAAAGAAGTGGAGACTTTTCCTAGTAGTTCTGTAGCCTTTAGAAGATAAGTACATACTTCTCCTCCGATTTCCCTCTTTAGGATGTCGTGATGACATCTAATCTTTATGACTAGGTAAGCCTAACACTTAAGGAGTTAATGGAAAAATTCAACCGACAACTATTAAATATGAAAAAGAAATTTCTATACAAAGACAACAATCCTGAAACATGTAATACAAGTCATAAGCTCTACTGAGTTCACTAGAAAATCTCTAAGTACAATTGTTCCAGAATAGAAATAAACTATATAGAAATAACTTTCAAAGATGTCTTTGAGGCCTGCGAACGCGACGACAGGTATACCTTGAAGTCTTCATAGCAGTATCCGATCTGCTATCTAACAACTAACAGACTTTGAAGTACCTGGATCTGCAAAAAAATGTGCAGAAGTATAGTATGAGTACACCATGGTCGATACCCCGTAAGTATCAAGACTGACCTCGGTGAAGTAATAACGAAGTACAAGTCAAGAGACTCACTAGACAAGATAACCTGTGCAATATAGACGTATAAAGCAAATTATTGAAGGCCGAAATCAGTATATGGCAACAAAATCAACATGTGATATAACCAGTAAAGCAACAAGAACACCGTGAAGTATCATTGAACCCAAATAAAGAACACAGAGAACAATCAATTAACCAAGACATTCTAATATACGATCCACAATGAAATCACCCCGTGATACCTCATCTCATAGTCCCAAGTCACGGGTCTCAAGCCATCATCATGTACTCACAACACCTCGTGCCCACATCTCGAATCACAACCAAAAGGACAACTCATGTGCCAATATCTCAATCCTCCTGGCATGATCACATGGTCACTGGCTCAGAATCACATTCCCCAACTATGAATCACACCTCAAATAAAACTTAATGAACTTATTAACTTTCGACTTCTACAACTTGCGCCGAATCATATCAAATCAACCCGGAATGACGTCAAATTTTGCATGCAAGTTCCAAATGACCCAACGGAGCTATCTATCTCTCGAAATAGTAATTTGAACCCATTATCAACAAAAATAACCTCCCGGTCTGTCATGACCCCAAATCCTAACCGGCCGTGATGGTGCCTATCATGGAACTAGGCTAGCCAACCATTTCAGACTATCGATATAAATATCATAATTTCCCACAAATAGCAGATTTTTAAAAACAGAAGAATGAGATGAAACAAATACACACTTCCCCCAAAACCTGGAGTCAACTGTGATGAGCATCTAAGACTGAAAATATAATGTACAACATAGTGACTTGCTACAACAAAAGTCTGGGGTACAAAAGACCAAAATAAACTATGATCTGAGGGAAGGAAAGGAGGTGAGCTGGGCACGCTGAGCAGCTACCTCAATCCTCGATCAACTTCAAGCTCGTTCGGAAATCAACTAGTGAGATGGTTCGGTACCTGGATCTGCACATATAGGTACAGGGAGTAATATGAGTACGCCAACTCAGTAAGTAATCAATGTAACTAAAAACTTGAGTGTAGTGACGAGCATTTAAATCATGTAAATCCATATAATGAATAAAAGTGGAAATGAATAAATCAAGTCAGGAGTCTACAATTCCAAAAAAAATTCATAAAACTCCATTTTCCATTTAAAAATCTCGTATAAAAATATTTATCCAATATTTATTATCAGAGGCTCAGTGTAAAGATGAGTGTAAACAACATTTTCATAAAATATAAGCCCCTCGGGCACAGTATCACTCACAATAAAGCCTTTCGGGCAAGCCTCTCAGTCACTCGTGACTCCACTATTAGTATCTCATGCTCTCACTTAACACTCATACTCAGCCAGTACCATGAACACACACAAATGTTGCGGCGGNTGTACTTATAGTTTTTCAAAGGGCTAAATTAGTAATTACAACAAGTGTTATTTTTTTTAAAAATTTACCAAAAAGAGCTATTTGTGCAATTCCAGCCGTTGGGCAATGGCCAAAAGCCACCTGACTGTTGCCAACGGTCCTAAACAATTTTAAAAAATAAAAATAAATTTTTTTTTTAAAAAACAGTCGTTAAACAGGGCCGGGCCGGGCCGGTTAACTGGTTCTATAGGAAAAATTANATATATATTGCTGCAGCGTGCAGCCCGATCCATATATAATATACATATATTGCTACGGCGTGCTGCCCGATCCATATAATAGTCGGCTGCGCTCACTGGGGGTGTACAGACTCCTAGAGGGGCTCTTTTAGCCCAAGCGCTATATCTGCAGTGGCGTGAAACCCAATCCAATATGTATACTGCTGCGGCATGCAACTCGATCCATATATATTATATATTTCTGCGGCGTGCAGTCCGATCCAAATATATATATATATATATATATATATATATAAATCTATATTGTTGCGGCGTGCAGTCCGACCCACATATGATATATAACATACATATTGTTGCGGCGTGCAGCCCGTCCCACAACTATCCTCACATACTCGGCGCTCGGCCTAACACATATGTACTGCTGCAGCATGCAANTCTGGGTAACCGGTAGAAAAAAATGTAAACGGCCCAACCCCCCTTACCCCTTAAACCCAGCCCATCCGGCCCCCTTTGTACCGGGCCGGTCCGGGTCCGATTTCAACCGGTCTGGGCCGGTCCGGAAATGGGTTGACCCGGCCCGTTTGACACCCTTAGTTCTCACTACGACCATTCCGAACCCGAACCAACCGGCCCAACACAACATAAACTGGCTAAGCAACATATGATAAAGCAGAAATGGGGGAGACAGGGCTAATCTCACGGTACGACCATCCAGGTCGTTATATCCTCCCCCTCTTAAACAAACGTTCGTCCTAGAACGGATCTAGAAACATACTTGGAGTCTCGAATAAGTGAGGATATCTANCATAACTATCCTCACATACTCGGCTCTCGGCCTGACTCAGTCACCCTCACAAGCCACTTGGGAAGTTTATCTTAACTTATGGGACTCAGCCCAAAATAATCTTTAGAGTTTTCAAAGTAGTAGGATAACAGTGAAAATAACAACAAGTAGGAAACATGATTGAGTTCACAATTGTTCTAACAAGATAGTGGTAGAATAGTGTAAAAGTACCTCTGAGGGTCTAAACATATCGGCACAAGGACCCAATCATGGATAATACCCCTGAGGGTACAAGGCCCCAAATATGGCTCACAGCCCATAAACAGGTATATACTTTGGAGAGACAGGATGTCGTAAGGTTCAACTCGAATACGCGGCTTAATAGCCACTACGGTACGGACCAAGTCAAAATCCCTATCGGTGCACGCCTCCACACTAGTCACCTAGCATGTGTGTCACCTTATTTATCAACACAATATCAAATAACGGGGTGTCATACCCTCAGGTTTAGAGTTACAATTGTTACTTACCTCGAAACATCCCAAAAGCTACTCCGCGATGCGCTTGCCCCTCAAATTGGTTCCCAAATGTTCCGAATCTAACCAAAATCATATTAAGATAATCAATATACGCTAGCAGAACAAAACCCAAACGAAAGATATAAATTTTAACACAATTGTCGAAATTCGGCCAAATCTGAGCCCCGGGCCCACCCCTCGGAATTCAATAAAATTGACATCACTAGAATCCTCATCCTCCCACGATTCTATACATACCAAAAACTCCACCATCGGACCATAATTTCCCACTCAAATCACCAAAAGAATTTCCAAATTTCCTCCCCTTTTTCCCCAACTTTTTCCACTTTCATTCTTCAAATTACAAGCCTAATCCGTACAAAATAGCATAGAAACGAGTTATATAATACGAGAACCTACCTCCAATGAAGACCTTCGAATTTCCCATTTAATTTGCCCTCAAACAAGCTTGACTCGCATGAAACAATGGAAGAATGACAAAATATTCGCGGAGGCACCTTTTTATACTGTTCTGCCCAGTTAATCCGCACTTGCGGACAATTCCTCGCACCTGCGGTCCCAGGTGCGTACCTGCGAAATCCCACTAACAGTCCAATTCTCGCACCTGCGATCCCTTTATCCGCACCTGCGGCTTCGCAGGTGCGGCCAATTCTTTGCACCTGCGGACTCCTCCTCCCTAGTCTCTTTTCGCACCTGCGCAAGGTCCTTCGCACCTTCGGATCCCCATACGCATGTGCGGCCACACCGGTAGATTTACACCAGCAGCTATTTGCTGCAAATTTCCTAAGTCCAAACCTCCGCTAACCATCCGAAATCAATCTCGAGCCCCTCGGGGCCCCAACCAAACATACCAACA
>ML404430.1:2071-13625 GCA_005239525.1 Nicotiana knightiana | reverse complement strand
GAATTTCTAGAGAACGCTCAAGACAAATCTTCATATGCCTCCTTAAACAACCTGTGCCCGTGCACTTTGGACGAAGATTTAAGATTAGACCACAATTCTTGCACTTTACTTTGTAAATTTCTTCATTTTCTTCTACCACCTCAAAGTGTTCCCAAACATATGAGCGCACTCTAGAATCACGGGGCATGATTTAACTTGAATGAGAGTATATGAGTTTGAGAAATGAGAGATGAGTGAAGAAATGAAGAAGAGGGAGGGGGGAGGGGGATGTACTTATAGTTTTTCAAAGGGCTAAATTAGTAATTACAACAAGTGTTATTTTTTTTAAAAATTTACCAAAAAGAGCTATTTGTGCAATTCCAGCCGTTGGGCAATGGCCAAAAGCCACCTGACTGTTGCCAACGGTCCTAAACAATTTTAAAAAATAAAAATAAATTTTTTTTTTAAAAAACAGTCGTTAAACAGGGCCGGGCCGGGCCGGTTAACTGGTTCTATAGGAAAAATTATTGACCGGGTTTGACCGGTCTGGGTAACCGGTAGAAAAAAATGTAAACGGCCCAACCCCCCTTACCCCTTAAACCCAGCCCATCCGGCCCCCTTTGTACCGGGCCGGTCCGGGTCCGATTTCAACCGGTCTGGGCCGGTCCGGAAATGGGTTGACCCGGCCCGTTTGACACCCTTAGTTCTCACTACGACCATTCCGAACCCGAACCAACCGGCCCAACACAACATAAACTGGCTAAGCAACATATGATAAAGCAGAAATGGGGGAGACAGGGCTAATCTCACGGTACGACCATCCAGGTCGTTATATCCTCCCCCTCTTAAACAAACGTTCGTCCTAGAACGGATCTAGAAACATACTTGGAGTCTCGAATAAGTGAGGATATCTATCCCGCATCTCCCGCTCGATCTCCCAGGTGGCATCCTCCACCGGCTGTCCTCTCCACTGAACCTTCACTGAATCTATATCCTTAGACCTCAACCGTCTGACCTGATGAACCAAAATAGCCACTGGCTCTACCTCGTATGACTTATCACCCTCGAGCTGAATCGTGCTGAAGTCCCAAACATGAGACGGGTCACCAACATAATTTCGGAGCATCGAAACATGGAACACCGGATGAATAATCGATAAGCTGGGAGGCATGGCAAGTCTATAAGCCACCTCCCCAACCCTATGAAGCACCTCAAAAGGCCCAACAAACCGTGGACTCAGATTTCCCCTCTTCCCGAACCTCACAACACCCTTCATGGGTAACAACTTCAGTAGTACCTTCTCCCCAACCATGAAAGACACATCTCGGACCTTCCGGTACGCATAACTCTTTTTCCTAGACTGCACCATCCGAAGTCGCTCCTGAATCAATTTCACCTTACCCAATGCATCCTGAACCAAGTCTGTGCCCAAGCTTAGCCTCGCCCGGCTCAAACCAACCAGCCAGAGATCTGCACCTCCTACTATATAAAGCCTCATACTTGACCTTTTGATAGTTGAGACACCGAGCCACAAACCCAACAATATCTCTCTTTATACGCCTCCACTAATAATGCCGTCGCAGATCCTGATACATCTTCGCGGCACCCGGATGGATTGAATACTGTGAACTATGAGCCTCAGCTAGAATCAAATCTCGAAGCCCATCTATATTGGGCACACAAATCTGGCCCTGCATCCTCATGAACCCATCATCACCGATAACCACATCCCTGGCATCACTACGNATATCAAATAACGGGGTGTCATACCCTCAGGTTTAGAGTTACAATTGTTACTTACCTCGAAACATCCCAAAAGCTACTCCGCGATGCGCTTGCCCCTCAAATTGGTTCCCAAATGTTCCGAATCTAACCAAAATCATATTAAGATAATCAATATACGCTAGCAGAACAAAACCCAAACGAAAGATATAAATTTTAACACAATTGTCGAAATTCGGCCAAATCTGAGCCCCGGGCCCACCCCTCGGAATTCAATAAAATTGACATCACTAGAATCCTCATCCTCCCACGATTCTATACATACCAAAAACTCCACCATCGGACCATAATTTCCCACTCAAATCACCAAAAGAATTTCCAAATTTCCTCCCCTTTTTCCCCAACTTTTTCCACTTTCATTCTTCAAATTACAAGCCTAATCCGTACAAAATAGCATAGAAACGAGTTATATAATACGAGAACCTACCTCCAATGAAGACCTTCGAATTTCCCATTTAATTTGCCCTCAAACAAGCTTGACTCGCATGANGATGGACCCTGTCCTGAAGAACAAGCAAGTGTGGATCATCATACTGGCGTGCTCTAATCTGATCATAAAGAGAAGACCTGGAGGCTACACAAGCCAATACCCGCGGAGGCTCTGATAGAACCAATCTCACCAACTGACCTGCTAAAGCATGGACATCAAGTGCTAAAGGTCGCTCTGCTACTGGAAGGTAGGCTAAACTCCCCAAACTCTCCGCTCGATGACTCAGGGCATCCGCCACTACATTGGCCTTCCCTGGATGATATAAAATAGTGAGGTCATAGTCTTTGAGAAGCTCCAACCATCTTCTCTAACGCAAATTTAGATCCTTCTGCCTAAGAAGATGCTGCAAACTACGGTGATCAGTGAAAATCTCACAATGCAATTCATACAAATAATGATGCCAAATCTTCAAGGCGTGCACAATAGCTACTAGCTCAAGATCGTGCACTGGACAATTCTTCTCGTGCACCTTCAGCTATCTGGACGCGTAGGCAATCACCCTACTGTCCTGCAACAAAATCGCTCCAAGGCCAACTCTCGAGGCATCACACTAAACTGTATAAGAACCTGAACCCGTAGGCAAAATCAATATTGGAGCTGTAGTCAAAGCTGATCATAGGTGCTGCAATAAATGAAAATCCCTCGACGAAACAATGATAGTACCTTGCTAAACCAAGGAAACTGCGAATCTTAGTAGCTGATGACGGTCTAGGCCAACTCTACACTGCCTCTACCTTCTTCAGATCAACCTGAATACTCTTACTGGACACCACGTGCCCCAAGAATGCTACCGAATCAAGCCAGAACTCACACTTTAAAATTTTTTCATACAATCTCTTCTTTTTCAAGGTCTGAAGCACAAATCTCAAATGCTGCTCATGATCCTACCGACATCAGGAATATACCAAGATATCGTCAATGAACATGATGACAAAAGAATCCAGATAAGGCCGGAATACACTGTACATCAAGTGCATAAAGGCTGCTGGGGCATTGGTCAGCCCGAATGACATAACCAGAAACTCAAAATGACCATATCTAGTCCTGAAAGTAGTCTTCGGGATGTCTGGCCCCCAAATCTTCAACTGATGATAATCGGAACACAAATCAATCTTAGAAAATACCCTGGCACCCTGCAACTGATCAAACAAGTCATCTATACGAGACAAGTGATACAGATTCTTCACCGTAACTCTGTTCAACTGTCGATAATCCAATATACATACGCATAGAACCATCCTTCTTCTTTACAAACAATATCGGTGCACCCCAAGGTGACACACTAGGCCGAATGAACCCCTTATATAGGAGTTCCTAAAGCTGCTCCTTTAATTACTATAGCTCCACTGGTGCCATATGATAAAGAGGAATAGAAATAGGCTGAGTGCCTGGCAACATGTCAATACTAAAATCAATATCCCTGTCAGGTGGCATGTTTGGCAGGTCTGCAGGAAACACGTCCGGAAAGTCAAAGACCACAAGAACCGAATCAATAGCGGGAGTCTCACCACTGACATCCCTCACAAAATCTAGATACGATAAGCACCCCTTCTGAACCATACGCTGAGCCTTCAGGTAGGAAATAACCCTGCTAGGCACATAATCAGAAGAACCTCTCCACTCAACCCTCGGACATCCGGGCATAGCTAAGGTCACGGTCTTAGCATGACAATCAAGAACGGCATGACACAGAGATAACCAGTCCATGCCCAATATCACATCAAAATCGACCATGCAGAGTAACAGTAAGTCCACTCGAGTCTCCAGACCCCCAATAGATACCACACACGATTGATACACACGGTCCACAACAACAGTATCGCCTACCGGAGTCGACACATGAACATATGTAACTAAAGACTCACGGGGCATATCCAGAAAATGGGCAAAATATGAAGAAACATAGGAATATGTAGAACCAGGGTCAAATAAAGCCAAAGCATCTCGGCTACAGACTAAGACAATACTTGCGATCACTGCATCGGAGGCCATAACATCTGGCCTGGCTGGAAATGCATACATACAGGCCTAACCTCCACTGCTCGATCTCCCCCTCTAGGGAGGCCTCTAGCTGAATGACTACCACCCTTGGCTGCCTAGGTGGGTGGTGAAGTAACTGGAGCTGAAGTCGATGGATGGCTTCTTAGCTGAGATGGACCTCCAAGAAGATGAGGACACTTCCTCCTCATATGCCCGAACTCTCCACATTCATAACAACTCCCTGGAGCTGGAGACTGGGACTGAAATGAACCCCTGGCACCAGAATGGCCACTAGGAGAAACATGCATAGAAGAACCCTGGACTGATGGTGCTCGAGCTTCACTTTGGGCTGGGAGGGCACCGAATAAAGAATGGCCTGGATGAAAACCGCGGGGACCATACACCGAAGATACACCACTATAGGCTGGCTGCCTGACCGAAGAGGCCTGAATGAACAGCCCCTGCCATGCTGAAACTGCCCCCAAGAAGGAGCACCATTAGAACCACCTGATCCATGAGGCCTCTTGGCCTCCCTCTATACCCCCTCCTAGCAACCGGCTGGGCTGGAATGGCCCCCGGTGTCTGCTGGCCCTGAGTAGCCTGCTCAGGTGTCTGGGAAACTGGACTTTGATTGCCTCCCCCGACCTGAGAAGTAGCGGCAACTGCCTGAGAAAGGGTGGTACACACCGTCAAGATCTAAGCCAAGGTCTCCTGATGACCCGGAATTACAATAGGCATTGCCGGTGCCTGAGCCTATCCAGCTGGAGCATCTGCGGCGGGAACCTGGTCCTGAATAGTAGGGAGATCAACTGATACTGCCTTGGCTGCTGAATGGGCCGGCCCCTACCTCTACCACAGCCTCGAACACGGCCTCGACCCCTCGCTGGTCTAGCTGGTGGCTGATCGCCCTGATCGGTAGCGCGAGTCCTCACCATCTGTGAGAGAATGAAACAACAAAAGTTTAGATTTCCAAAACCAACCAATTAGCACGACAGAATTCAAGAAAAATGAGATTTTTCCTGAGGATTCTGTATCCTCTCGAAGATAAGTACACACGTCTCCGTACTGATCCGCAAGACTCTACTAAACCTGCTCATGACCGTTGAGTCCTATGTAACCTAGGCTGTGATACCAACTTGTCACGACCCCAAATCCTAACCGGCCGTGATGGCGCCTATCATGGAACTGGGGTAGCCAATCATTTCAGGCTATCGATATAAATATCATAATTTCCCACAAATAGTAGAATAAGATAAAATAAATACACACTTCCCCCAAAACCTGGAGTCAACTGTCATGAGAATCTAAGGTAGAAAATATAATGTAAAAAATAGTGACTTTCTACAACAAAAGTCTAGGGAACAAAAAACCAAAAGAAACTATGATCTGAGAGAAGGAAAGGAGGTGAGCTGGAGACGCTGAGCAGCTACCTCAATCCTCGAACAACTCGAAGCTCATCCGGAAATCAACTAGTGAGATGGTTCGGTACCTGGATCTACACATAGAGGTGCAGGGAGTAACGTGAGTACGCCAACTCAGTAAGTAATCAATGTAACTAAAAACTTGAATGTAGTGACGAGCATTTAAATCATGTAAATCCATATAATGAATTAAAGTGGAAATGAATAAATCAAGTAAGAAGTCTACAATTCCAAAAAAAATTCATAAAACTCCATTTTCCATTTAAAAATATCGTATAAAAATATTTATCCAACATTTATTATAGAGGCTCAGTGTAAAGAAGAGTGTAAACAACATTTTCATAAAATATAAGCCCCTCAGGCACAATATCACTCACAATAAAGCCTCTCAGGCAAGCCTCTCAATCACTCGTGACTCCACTATTAGTATCTCATGCTCTCACTTAACACTCATACTCAGCCAGTACCATGAACACACACAAATCCTGTGGCGGGCAGCTCGCTCCACTACATATATATATATATATATATATATATATATATATATATATATATATATATATATATATATATATATATATATATATATATATATATATATATATATATATATATATATATATATATATATATATATATATATATATATATATATATATATATATATATATATATATATATATATATATATATATATATATATATATATATATAAATACTGCTGCGACGTGCAGGCCTATCCATATAAAACATACATATATTGCTATGACATGCAGCCCGATCCATGTAATAGTCGACTGTGCTCACTGGGGGTGTACAGACTATATATATATATATATATATAATCTATATTGTTGCGGTCTGCATCCCGACCCACATATGATATATAACATATATATTGCTGCGGCGTGCAGCCTGTCCCATAACTATCCTCACATACTCGGCGCTCGGCCTAACACATATTTACTGCTGTGGCGTGGAGCTCGATCCATAACTATCCTCATATTCTCGGCTCATGGCCTGACTCAATCACCCTCACAAGCCACTTGGGCAGTTTATCTCAACTTATGGGACTCAGCCCAAAATACTTTTCAGAGTTTTCAAAGCAGTGGGATGGCAATGAAAATAACAACAAGTAGGAAACATGGCTGAATTCACAATTGTTCTAACAGGATAGTGGTAGAATAGTGTAAAAGTACCTCTGAGGGTCTAAATAGATTAGCACAAGGCCCCAAACATGGATAATACCCCTGAGGGTCTAAACATATTGGCACAAGGCCCCAAACATGGCTCACAGCCCATAAACAGGTACAAACTTCTGAAAGACAGGATGTCGTAACGTTCAACTCGAATACGCGGCTTAATAGCCACTACGGGATGGACCAAGTCACAATCCCTATCGGTGCACGCCTCCACGCTCGTCACCTAGCATGTGCGTCACCTCATTTATAACCACAATATCAAATAACGCGGTGTCATACCCTCAGGTTTAGAGTTACAATCGTTACTTACCTCGAAATAGCGCAAAAGCTACTCAGTGATGCGCTTGCCCCTTGAATTGGCTCTCAAATTCTCCGAATGAAACCAAAATCATATTAACATCATCAATATACGCTAACGGAACAAAACCCAATTGAAAAATATATATTTTAACACAATTCTCGAAATTCGGCCAAATTCGAGCCCCGGGCCCACGCCTTGGAATTCAATAAAATTTACATCACTAGAATTCTCATCCTCCCACGATTCAATACATACCAAAAACTCCACAATCGGACCATAATTGCCCACTCAAGTCACCAAAAGAATTTCAAATTTTCCTCCTCATTTTTCCCAACCTTTTCCACTTTAATTCTTCAAATACAAGCCTAATCCGTAAAAAATAGCATAGAAACGAGTTATATAATCCGGGAACTTACATCTAATGAAGACCTTCGAATTTCCCCTTCAATTTTCCCTCAAACAAGCTTGACCCGCATGCAACAATGGAAGAATGTCAAAATATTCGCGGAGGCACTTTTTTATACTGTTCTGCCCAGTTAATCCGCACCTGCGGACAATCCCTCGCACCTGCGGACCCGCATCTGCGCTCCCAGGTGCGCACTTGTGCTCCCAGGTGCGCACCTGCAAAATCCCACTCACAGTCCAATTCTCGCACTTGCGATCCCTTTATCCGCACCTGCGGCTTCATAGGTGTGGCCAATTCTTCGCACCTGCGGACTCCTCCTGCGTAGTCTATTTTCGCACCTGTGCAAGGTCCTTCGTACCTGTGGCATCGCACCTGCGGATCCCCATATGCAGGTGCAGCCACACCAGTAGATTTACACCAGCAGCTATTTGCTGCATATTTCCTAAGTCCAAACCTTTGCTAACCATCCGAAATCAATCCCGAGCCCCTCGGGGCCCCAACCAAACATAACAACACACCCCATAGTATCATTCACACTTAGTCGAGCCTTGGAAATACCAAAAATAACACAAAAACACCAAAAATTACATCAAATTCAAACCTATGAACTTTAAAACTTCTAAATTTCGCCAATGATGTCGAAACCAACTAAAACACATCCAATTGACCTGAAAATTTGCACACATATCCAAAATGAAATTACGAACCTGCTCCAACTATCGGAATTCCATTCCGACCTCTATAGCCTATTTTCCACTACTGGCCGGAAATCACCAAAAACTAACTTTCGGCAATTCAAGCCTAATTCTACACCGGATATCAAAACTTCATTCCGAATACACTCCTAAGTCCCAAATCACATAACGAAGCTATCTGAGCCATAAAATCCACATTCCGAAGTTTTTTACAAATAAGTCAACTCTCGGTTGACCTTTTGAACTATTAAGCTAATTTAAGAGATTAAGTGTCTCAGTTCTCACTACGACCACTCTGAACCCGAACCAGCCGACCCAACACAAAATAAACAAGCTAAGAAATATATGATAAAGAAGAAATGGGAGAAACATGGCTAATCTCATGGAACGACCGGCCGGGTTGTTACACGGTCAAACATGTCAATCTTTCGAACCTTCAACTTTCCAATTCTTTTACCGAAATGCATCAAATTAACCTATGAACCTCTAAATCTGAATCCGGGGTCATGCCTAAGTTCAAAATCACCACAGGAAGTTATTGGAATCATCAAACACCATTTCAGAGTCATCTACACAAAAGTCAAACTCCGGTCAACTCTTTCTGCTTAAGCTTATAAGACAAGAATCATCCTTCCAAATCAATCCGGAATTATCCAAAAACTGAACACGAACACACACACAAGTCATAATACATAACATGAAGCTACTCAAGACTTTAGGCCACCGAATGAGATGCTAATTCTCTAAATGACCGGTCGGGTCATTGCACGTGTAGAGTAATGACTCGCTATTTTAGATATTTGATGAGTTACTTGATTAGCCGTAGAAATTGTACCTCGCTTATGAATTTCTCCCGCATCGTGCATATGCATCAGAAAGATTTTTTTGAATTCCATAACTCACATGTACATTCATGAGTGGGGTCATTGACCCGTAAAAGCTTCATACTCTTACGGGATTGAGTCGTTCGCCTCAACAGGATATTGAAACACACTCCTATGGGATTAGGCCGTTCACCTCGATGGGATATTGTAACACGCTCTTATGGGATGAGTCGTTCTCCACGAAAAGATATTGTAATACATTCTTATGGCATTGGGCCGCTCACCTCGACAGTTCTATGAAACACTCTTATGGGATCGGGCCACTCGTCTCGGCAGAATTGTGCGAAATATTTGATAAGAAGTCCACGTACTCATGATCTTCATAACCTGATATGTGACCGTTGATTTGGTATTGACCATTGCGGATTCCATTTCAGAAAGTATCCGATACTTGAGGACCTTGTGTTGGTATTTTAGTTGTAGACCATATTCTTTGCTTATACCTGTACTCGTTGCGTACATACCATGTTTCATACTTGTCTAGTTTATTATGCTTGATTAACTGGACCACTAGTAAGTGTCAATGTCGACCCCCTCGTCACTACCTTTTCGGGGTAAGCCTAGATTCTTACTGGGTATGCGTTGATTTACGTACGCATGCTGCACTTCTGCACTAAATGTGCAGGATCTGATAGGTTCATTTGGTGGTCATTTGGGTGCGTAGGCGCAACTGCTGAGGGGAAATTATGGTGAGCTGCATGCCATGCTACGCGTCACATCTTAGAGAGTCTCCATCATAATATTCATTTTATCCTGTCTATCTTGTAACTAGACAGATGTTGCATTCTTATTATACGTCCTAGTAGATGCTCATGCACTTGTGACACCGGGTTTTGAGGGTGTTCTAGAATTTGTTTATGGTTTGTTTTACATTGACACACTTTTACTTTATTTCTTAATTAAATTGTACGCATCTACGTGTTACGCCCCATGTATTCGTACGTGGTGCACCATAAATAAATTAACGGAAGCTCGAAACTGTGATGTTATATCCCGCATTTTCGTACGATAAATTTTTGTCATAAATTAATCGAGTAAGTTTGGGAATGATATTATTGTGAAATTATAAGTTTTGTACTATTTCAAACAAGTGATAAGTAAATTAGTGGAGGTTAGAGGATGAGAAAATCAAGGAAAATAAATTTCGTCGAAATTTGACATTTTGGGGTAAAATACGGTCTAAGCTATAATACCCCGTATTTATGGACTAGTGCCATACAAGATACTGCATGTACATGATAGTAAGGTGTATATAATGTATTAAAAATGAGTATCATTTTATGTAATTTGGGATAATTCCTAATTGTGGGGGATAATTGGGTAAGTATGGATTTTTAAGTAAGAAATTAAATAGTAAGTGAACTATTTGGATAAGATTAAGGGGGCATGATCCCTTAACGTGGCAGCCCTATATAAGTGACTCTTTAAGTCACATTTCAAGGTGGCATGTTTTGTGAATTTTGTAGATTAGCCATCCCTAAAGTGGGTCCCACTAACAAGGATAAAATATCAACCTCCCTAATTAATTAAGAGGAAGGGTTAGAATTTAAAATGGGCAATGGCTAGCTGCTATCAACTGCTTGGGAGATGTGTATATATTTAATATAGAGATACTATAAGAACATTGCTTAGGTGTTGAAGCTAAACAGTTGGGTGAATGGTTCTGAAACTAAACATCCAATCTTGATATAAACCAGACTTCGTCCAACCAGATTCCCACCTACATTATTAAAGAAGTTGAGTAAGTAATGCCTTATGCTAAAAGAAACAAGACTTCATCCAACCAGGTATATGGCTTAGGTGCTGAAGCTAAACAGTTGGGTGAATGTTCAAATCGTAATACATTTTCCCTGACGAGGAGATATCAAGAATATCATACGGATTTTTTTCCTACTTCAATCCACCATTACATGTTGTCGTAATTAACGTGTGTTTGAAGGATTTTCAAGAGAATCGACTCAGGTATGTTAAGGCTAAACTCTTCCTTCATTTTGCATGATCTCGTAATTACACGAGTTTGATAACGAGGCATAAAGAAAAATTCATATCCCGAAATTTATGTATATTTTGCTAGTCTCGCAAGTTACATATATTTTCCTAGTTTTGTAAGTTACAATATTCTCTTTATTGTGAATTCATATTCATTGAGTATTTTTTTTCTTCCAGTCAAGAGAGCAGAGAGTCTATATATAAAGTATTACAGTATCTTCATTACCATCGATCTATAATCGATGGGCAGGACCCTATTGGGCAACCTCTGATCTGATGGTAGGTTATATACCGAGCCTACTGCGGCCGAGCGTCTATGAGCGAGTCCAGTTGGTCGAGATACAGATTCTAGTATGGCCTAGCGCCTATGAGGGAGCCTACTACGACAGAGCAGTTATATATATATATATATATATATAACTGCT